>CM021103.1:706476911-706595907 GCA_007115665.2 Sequoiadendron giganteum
AACAAAGGAAAAAAGGCGTTCGTCAAGATTAAAGAAGCCATCAGTAAGGCACCAGTGCTGGTTCGGCCCGATTTCAGTAAGGAATTCATTCTTTATTGTTACGCGTCAGAGTACACTCTTTCTGCCATACTAACCCAGAAGCTGAATGAGGAGTCGGAATCGCCAATTGCTTTTATGAGCAGTAGTTTCAAAGACAGCGAATCCCGTTACTCCCAGATTGAAAAGAACGCCTATGCTGTCGTGAGAGCTGTAAAGAATTTTAGATTCTACATCTTAAATGCTCGCACCACAGTCTATGTCACCGATCCTGCAGTCAAAAGTATCCTAACTCAGCAGGAGATGGGGACTAAAAGAGGCAACTGGATCGCCAAGGTCCAAGAATATGACTTAGATATCAAGCCGACCAAACTCGTCCGCGGGAGAGGTCTATGCCAGCTCATGGCGGAAGACGGTGATCTAAAGTATCAGGCGGCTGATGGCGTAATAGGAACAGAAACCGAAGAAGACCTTCCAATGGTCTTGTTGGTTGATTCTGCCGAGGAGTGGTACTCAGAACTATGGTACTACGCAACCTATGGAGAATGTCCAAACCACTTGGACAAGCAGCAGAAAAGAACCCTGAGGTTAAGAGCACAAAACTATGTGCTGCGAGGCAATGTTCTATACAAGCGTGGACTTGATGGAACATTCCTGCTTTGCGTCAGTAGAGACCAACAACGGCGATTGTTGGAAACATTTCACAACGAAGCATGCGGTGGCCACTTTTCATCAAGGGTCACAGCATTGAAAATTCTGCGAGCGCAGTTCTTTTGGCCAACTCTGTTCCGTGACGCATATGAATGGGTGCGACAATGTCAACAGTGCCAACATTTTGTTGGCAAAATCAAGCTAGCAGCCATTCCATTGAGGCCAGTAATAATAGATGCCCCATTCCAGCAATGGGGTATCGACTTCATAGGTCCGATAAACCCACATTCCAGTAAGGGGCATGTCTATGTCCTTACGGCAACGGATTATTTTACCAAATGGGTTGAAGCTGTGCCTGCGAAGAATGCTACTTCCGAAGTTGTGTGCACATTCCTCAAAGAAAACATCATCACACGCTTCGGAGTACCAAGAAAGATCGTGACCGACAATGCTACAAGCTTCTCATCAGAGGAGTTAGTAGAATTCTGTTTTGACTACGGCATCACACTGTCCCATTCTTCAGATTACTATCCACAAGGCAACGGACAAGCCGAATCATCCAATAAGAACATAGTCACGATCGTGCGCAAGATGGTTGAAACCAATCAACGGTCTTGGCACATCAAGTTATACGACGCTCTTTGGGCTGATAGGATCACACCCAAGAGAGCTATCGGCACTTCCCCCTTCATTATCATATACGGCACCGAAGCGATGCTACCCATCACTTTGGAGTTGTCAGCTTTACAACTGGCATCTGCAATAGAAGATGAAGAGTTCAAGGATCCAATCCAAAAGCGCATCTTGTGTCTGACACAACTGCAAGAAGAGAGGGTGGAAGTTGTTGATAAAATCACTCAGCACCAACAAAGAGTGAAGAAGATCTTCGACAAGAAGGCTCGGCAACGAGACTTTGAGATTGGAGATAGAGTCCTGTTGTGGGACAAGAGACACGAACCAAAAGGAATGCACGGAAAATTTGACTCCCTTTGGTTGGGCCCGTTCCTGATACATGATGTTGCAGGAGAGAATTCTTACATTCTCTCACATTCAGACGGGAGGCTCTTTCCACTGCCCTACAGTGGGCAGTACTTGAAACATTTCATTCCTTCGGGGATGGGGTGAGTATATTGTAGATAATTTTTTTCGCTTTATCGTTATGTTGTTATGTTTTCCCCGTTCCGTAAAGTATTGTCGTGTTTTAGGAGATTTCTTTTAGGTAGTCTTGTTTTAGGTGAATAAATAGGTGAGCCCCAATAATGAAGGTGAACTTCAAGTTCTTATGTGAAATAGGAAATGAGTCCTGACCCCGTTACCCAACTAATAAAAGTACTGGTCTACGAAACTTCAGATTCTCGGTTCTCCTATGCCGTAGGTATCCGACATGGTCACCAAACGGAGCCTATGTTATACCCAAAATGAAATTTTTGACATTCTGCTTAAATTGAGCTAAACAACGTAAAAATGCCATCTAAAGTATGTTTTAGGTCAAACCAAATATGAAATCCTTGTGGGTTTCTGTCAAGGAACCTATGGTTAAAATTTTGAAAAAACGAAAATTAGGGTTTTACACCCCTATTTTTGTGGAAACCCTAAAAAATAGGACCTTCCCGGAAATGATTGAAAATAATTCTGATAGGCTTAATTGCCTTCACGATCACACTGATCAAGTCAGAATTATCAAAAAATATGTTTTACTCTGGTGGGTCTGTTTCTATTTTTCAGGAACAAAGTTAGGAGCTCCGCAGCCATTAATGGCAGATTGGCCAGTACCAGGTGCTGAAAGCTAAACCTCAAAAGCTTCAGCGAAGAAACCATGGCGGAAAAAGATAAAAATGATGACGTTCAACGAAGGAGATTCTCAAAAGCGGAAAAGGCCAAAATTTGGCTAAGTCTGGAAGGTGCACGTTTTGTCTACCAAGGCAAAACATAGTCTACAGTGGTTAAAAGCGCCCCTCTTGAAGAAAGGCGCCCTTGAACCTTAGAGGGCAGATCAAAACATCTGGCAGTGTCAAAACAATCGTCCTCTTCACTTTCATACTAGCTCGACAACGAAACAATCAGCAAGATTATCTGATTCAACAATCATTGACCAACCGTCAGCGAAGTATGGAGGATCCATTGACGACAGAAGTGCCAAATCTGAAAGCTTCAAGGTAAAAGCGCCCTTGCTGGCCAGGGGCGCCCCTCAGTTGCAGACATCAGATGAATCCAAGAGCTGTAGCTTTATACATGATATCTTTCCAGCTTCCTCCCGACCTCGTGATCAATCTAACAGCAAGTCCACAAGGCACACCAGACGATCACGAGACGAGATCAAGCAGAAAAAGCCAAATTTGAAAAACTGGAAAGATAAGCCAGAAAATGGCTAAGGCATGGCTAAAAGCGCCCCTCTCAAGGAAAGGCGCCCTTTCCTAAAGGTGCCCAGATTCAGCCGGAATCTTCACTACCTCCCAAGACGACCTTCTCAGCTATGACCTATCTCGTCAGCGAGACTATTAGCAAGAACTTCCGACAAATCAATCGACTGATGAAGAAGGTCAAAGGCTGGCAGTCCACAACCAAGATAAAACTAGGCAAAAGCTAAAAGCGCCCCTGCTGGCCAGGGGCGCCCTTTAGTTTGGAGGCCCAAAACTTGCCAACTGCCACTGCAAAGTCAGGCATCGTGAACAAGACTGAACCAGCTACCCGACACATCATCAAGCAGAATCATCTGATTCATCAAACATCGAGAACGTCAGATCAAAGCAAAGAGGGTCTGAAAAGGTCAAAACGAAGAACGAGTCAGTGAAAATTGACTAAGGCATTGTCAAAAGCGCCCCTTTCAAGAAAAGGCGCCCTTCTTTCTGGAGACCTAAACTCAGTTTTCTGAGCTAACCTCTCCCGGGCATATCTAATCACATTGATCCTGCCTCAACAACAGAACTGTCAGATACTGCTCGAGATCAACTGAGCAACCTGAATCGAAGATCAAACAGGAGCACTTCAGCTTGCAAAATAAGCAAAAAAGATCAAACTCAAGGTTGGACGCCTAAAGGAAAGTCAAACAGAAATGTTGACTTGAGTTAGCAAATTTGGAGCCAAAAAGAGAAAAACACTCCACAATCAGTGGAAATCATCTTTTAGAACTCCAAATCAGGACTGAATGATGAGTTATCTTCCATACTTTGTGGATCTTAACCCTAATTGCTTTATATTCATGCTAGGCGTCCCTTTTCCTCATTATTCTTTTTGCAGGTTGAAGGATAAAACATCAAGTAGCTCCCAAGAACAAGTTTTCAAGATCTGGCAGGGGTTTTGAGCGGATCTTCAATATTTTTGAAGATAATTGGCAGTAAAAGCATTCTTCTCCCAAGATTGTTTCCAGAGACAGATTATTACAAGTGGCAGTTTATAACTTCCAATCCATCTTCTGTCTATTTCCTCTACTTCTATCTATATTTCTTTTGCATGTCACAGGAAACGACAGATTTTCACAGATCTGACCAACTGGGTATGATCAGCACAGCTTTTTCAACAAAACCCACATGGTAGATTTTTTCAGAAAAAGTAGCCCTGCTGCCCCTATTTTTTAGGGTTTCCGAAAAAAATCATAATATTGAAAAACGGACAAACTGGGTTTGTTTGGCTCTGAAGCACGAACAAAACCCATGTGTTAGATTTTTTCGAGAAAAATCACTTTCTGGTGCCCTTACTGCCTCTGCCATCGAAGGGCTCTTGCATGTCGAAGAAAAACTCGTTTTTTCGAATTTCTGACGATCTGGGTCTGTTTAGAAAATCATTCTTAACAAAACCCATGTCTCAGATTTTTTCGTAAAAACTACCCCCGGCGAGGCTATTTTTAGCATTTCCAGAAAAGTGTCAGAACAGGGTCAAGTGCCCAGTCAATATTCAAGGTTTTCAGAATGCAGTACTCTCAGGTACAATACAAGACCAAAACAGTCTTATACCATGATTACCTGAAAACGACTGATACAGACTTATGGCAGAAAAATCCAGAGGTCAGTTCTGAAGACTTGGAGGGCATGAATCAAATCACATTGCAGAACATCGAAGAATCCGGTTTGTTTCAAGCAGCATCTATTCCAATCACCTTACAAAGCATCGAGCTTGTAATTGCTTGCATTAAGCATTACAACCCGACTACAAGAGAGATCCTGTCAGTTGACGGGAGGGTGATTTGCAGCTTGAAGCCAGTAGACATAGAGACTTGTTTTGCAATCCCACCATGCCCTACCAAGAAGGTCATATCAGTGACAGAATGCGAAAAGGCATTCGAGGCTTCAAAAGACAAGTGTTCGCTTATAATGGCTGAACATTGGCTGAAAACAAAGAGGAACAGTTTGCCCAGAGTAGTTGGTAGAGGAGAATTCAAAGACGAGTACGGAGTGCTAATCACCCTACTCAGCAGAGTCACTGGACAAGAGGAGGGAAAATCCTTCCAGCCGTGGATGTTCTACATTATTGGCAAGATAATCAGCAGAAAAGAACGTTACGACTGGGCCTCCCTGATCAGTGACACACTCCACCAACAATTCACCGGATTTCTAGAAGAGCACCGTTTCCACATGTGTTCATACCTGGTCTACCTGATAGCCTTCCAAGGCGATTTCAGAACATTAAACACTGTGGGAACCCTGGGTGTGCAAAAGGTACAAGAATACTTTCCTCGCTTGGAGTTCACTCTAGCGGAAAGACATTTCAAAAGAATAAATGACCTTTTTACTATGCACACCGTGCACGAGCTAGACCATGAGATGCACGTGCGTATTTCACCAGCAGCTAAGGCAGCAATGGTGGACTGGGCGGATTGGTTCATACAATTCCCCACTTTCACCTACATACGCGTGTATGGCTATAATGGCCACCCCGCCATGATGCCACGTTACCCCTCAGATAGGGTAGTGTTCATGGAATTCCTGAGGCAATTGGCCGATGTTCACTCTTACCTTCGCGTAAAGAAAAAGGCTGCAGTGAACTTTCCTCTTCAGATGGGACTCTACAGATGCAGAACAGCAGCTGATGCAAGGTTGATAAGCCAAGAAATAGTGAGATTTAATCTCAAGTACCTCATCGACAGGAGGCCATCCTATGACCCCAGAGGCATCTTCGCAGCTCACCTTGAGCAAAGATCATCACATGAACCTTTCATGGAAGATTTTTGGGTCAACTGCGAAGATGAGTTCGAAGTGAGAAGAAGGAACCATAGCAGATTCAAGCTCTCACAGATTGCAGAATTCATGTCAGAAGACATCGAGGGCTTATCTGAAGACGAAGGAGAAGTTATTCTTTCTTCCTTCTTCACGGGTCTAGTAGATTCACAACCACTCGGCAAGGTAGACTGGTACGCGAAAGAGAGTACGTCTATTGAGGAAAGAACGGGTAGAGTAGTTCGACACAGTCAACTCTACCTGGACAGTAAAAGGACAAGGAAGGTAGTACTTCCCCGATCAGAGCCGCCAGCGGTTCAGTCTACACTACCTTCCACGTCTAGGAGGAAACCCAGACAGAAGAAGATGAGCTTTCCTCCAGAAGGAATGCGGATGTCAGGAAGCACATGGGGGAGAAAAGGAATTGCCAGCACAAGCCGGCAAGAGGTACAGGTGGAGACAGCCACCAATTTGCCTGAGACAGTTGAGACCGCTGCAACTACACAAGAACCAGTGATTGAAATAATCGCTGTAGAGGCGGAAACCATTGTAGAAGAAGTTGTAGCAGAAGCGGTGCCAGTGATAGAAACAGAGCCACCATCTTCACCACCATCACAGAGGTCACAAAGTCCTATTGATTTGGACTCGCCACCACGAGACATTGCCACGGCACAGTCTCGTTCTTCTAGCATTCAGGGGACCTATGTTCCTCCTCCCAGCGATGCTAGCCGAGATTCTATCTGGCTGGAAAGCTCGCTTGGGAGAAAGAGGGAGAGGCCTTCATATCAGCTTGACTTCTCTGAATTCCATCATGCCCCACAAGACATGCCGGTAAAGAAGTTGAAGAAGCAGACACATGTAGAAAAGAATGCAGAGAACGAGGTCATCATAGAGACTGCTGCCCCACCTGAAGACAAAGATATACATAATGTGAGGGTTGAGGATTTCACGCTTTCAAAGGTGAACCTTGGAAAGACCACTCGACAGGTGGAGGCAGACCTTCTTGGAATTGCCTCGGCGAGTGTCAAAGAAAGGATGACAAAAGATGGACAAGACAAAGCAGCCTTGAAGGCTGAAATCCGTCAGCTAAAGTTGTACATTTCTAGTTTGATACATGACACTCCAAACTCCTCGGCTTTGCCTCAAGGACTGTTGGATCTCCCAGCTGAAAGGAACCATCATCAGTTGATTACATACGGTAAACACTTGAGACGTCAAGTGGATGAGTTTGTTGTCAAAGGGCGGTGTGTGTTGACAGAAGCATATCAGCTGAGAGACAGAGCACATGGACTTCGATCAGAAATCCAGAAGTCAGATATAAAGGCAGCTCAAGAGAGGCCGAGAGAGGAGGCGACAGTTGCTGATTTGCAACAAGCATATGAATCAGTTACGACCACAGAAAATAAACACCATCTCTTTGAGTGGAAAGAACAGGTGGCATACAAGGTGAGAGCCTATGATGCCAACTCTGTGGAGCTGATTGACTATAGACGCTTCGTCGCCAATATTATCAACTTCGCAAGAACGTTGGTAATATCCTTCCCGGAGTTAGAATATCAGCGGGAAGGAGGAGAATATGTGGAACTTGAAACCGTGCAGACACGATTCCAGGATGTCATCCGATCTTCATTCCTTGAAGATCCCAATGGCTGCAAATTAGCCAAAATTGCAGCCATGTCTGTCCAGTTAGATGAAGCAGCTGCCCAATGCATAACCTATCATCAGCAGCTTACGACGGGTGAAGAAATGCTTAGACGCCACATGGTCATCTTGAAGAGCATTAATTGCCCGGAGGCCGAAGAGGTCAATGACTGGATAGAGACTTTGTTGACCAGTGGTGAAGAGGTGTAAAGCACCAAGGGAGGACGTCCTACCCTCCAAATAGCATTAATGATGACTGAAGTCAACTTGATGCCCCTTTCCAAGTTGACTCCAGATCTCCACAGATCATGCATGTCAGATCCCACTAATCTAGGATGTCTATTTGACTCCCACGATTTGTGGATCTCAGATTTCCTCAAAAGGTGGATGTCTATTTGAGACACATTTGTAACATAAGTTCACTTTTAGTTAGGTGTCAGTCAACTGAGGTAGACTTCCAGTTTGACTTTTGTTTAGTTTCAGTTAACTGAAGTAGATTTCCAGTTAACTGTTTGCTCACCTACATTTAGACATAGAATAATATCTTGCTGATTGGCAAGAACTGTTTGTTAACTCAAGGAGATTTTAGGGTTGCCTACTCCTTTGAGTTCCTATAAATAAGAGCCTTAGGTTCTTTATTTGTTTAACCTTTATTTGCTAGCAAAATTGCTGCGCCACTGTTGCCAGAGTTCGCTTGTTTATATCTGTTCACTCTTGGATGAGAGTTCGTTGGTTGATCGCAATTGTGCATGATTTCGTGCCTTTGCTGTCCCGACCTTTGTAATTCTTTGAAGAATCTTAAAGAATAAATCAGATGGTGCAAGCTTGATTGATCTAATTATTTGAGTTATTCAAAGTCTTGTTTTTAAATAGTGCATTGTTTCAATCTCCTCCTTGGACAGGTGTCGTCGCCTCCTTGGATATTTTGTCATCAATCATTATCGTTTGATGTTGTTTAATGATCTTTCTTGCAGCCTAGACTTTGGACAGGTGTCGTCACCTCCTCGGGAATCCTGTTAGAAAGGCCATCGTTCCTTGTTGTTTCCAGTGAGCTGCTTCCAAGCCTATACCTCGGATAGGGGTTCCTCCTCCTTGGCAAGTCTCAGATCCAGTTTACCGTAACGAGTGTTTGCTTGTATCGAGCCCTATCTTGGTATATATCCGAAGGTTCAGAGCCTCGGCCATATTCCATTGAGACGGAGGATTCAAGTGATCCAACCATACCATTTCGCTCCTATGCCCTCATGCTCTGTTTTTCTTGAGGAGGTAGGATAGTTTAGAAGCTTAGTTAGTCGTAGTTAAGATCTGCGGAAACCAGAGAAAAAGCTTAGCTACGGCGCATTGGTTTATGCACCCTTGTGTCCTGCCGCTGAGTAAAAAAGATAGGAAATCTTAGTACACCCCTTTTTTACAGTATAAAATCAGCAAAGAGAGATCTTCCTCTCTATAATCCGAAGAGCATGTACTAACACACTTGCAATAGCTGTCCGTTTCCAATAAGCACTCCAGAGGTGCTAATTGAAACGCCAACAACCTTGTAAAAGATGTTTCAGTTCATAGCTCACCAAATCTTAATTATATGCTTCGTATGCCCTATCAATCTGTATTCACTTAACATACCAAAATGCACAATCAAGCCTTCAGACAATCCCCTAGTTGTTGCTAAGCCTAGAAGCTAAGGAAGAAAGTGAAAGAAAAACTTTGAAGCAACTCTAATAATGTCTGACTTTTTGTAATGTCCCTTACCCGAACTTGCCCTAAATTCCCTTTGTTGATTAGGTTTAGGGTTTCTTCCTTCCAAATGAATGTTCTATTTAATGAAGTAATCTTGGTCTAAAATTTGCATTCACCATATTAACCACATTTCCACAAACACATATATCTATTAGCATTAATATCTAGATATCCAAAATATAAACGTAGTCATAAATGCAATTTTAACAAGCAAGAGGAGTGCCTTGTGTGGATCTTGCCCTGAAGCCTTTGTGTTGGGCACGCGAGGTTGCCTCTCACAATCCCCCTTTCCCAACGGCTTAGTCCCTGCATATCCCCATACAAGACAGTACCTCAAAGACACTTGCCCTATTAGGACAAGGTGAAGTCCTACGATCCAAGGGCCTACAACCTACCACCCGTATAATAGTGTAGTTTCCTACGGTGGGACCCCCACCTCTCTATGTGTAACCTGTTCCTTGGCCTACGAACATGAGAGGGGGGTTTTTAGGCTATCCAGTTGGACTCTACTTCACCTGCCTAAGAGGGTACCAATCACGGAGAAAACAATCTTTACACAATCAGATATATTTGCATTCATCCAAGATCTATTTCATGCTTATAATCAAATATATTTTCATGTATCAATGATTCTTTAAGTTCATTATTTCCTAGAATGATTCTCATTATGATAAGATTAAAGAAAGCATTATTTCAATAATCAAATTAGCAATATCTATTTCTTATATTCAAAATATGCTAACTATTATTGCTGAGTACCTCACCTAATTAGCTGTGTCTTTCCATGTCTCCTTATTCCTTAATCGTCTTCCTTCAACCTTACATTTAATCATAGGATGAGGACAATTCATAAGAATACATAATCTACTTATGTTTATATTAAAGAGTGATCATTAATTATAAGTATCGTTATTGCATAATCATGTATATATATATATATAATTATTTCTTATTCATATCAATTAGTATTCATAGATATTTTTATTCATATATTATTCATTGTTCAATTATATTAGTATTGATTATTGATTATTCATATATATGTTTATTCATATATTATTACTTATTCAATTATTATTCTCTCCTTATATTAGTATTTATATATTCTTTATTCATTTCATATTATTCATTATAAAATTTATCCACATTCATGCACATATACCTGTATGCTCATTAAATAATATATACATATTTAATGGCTCTATATTCCAATGCATAATAATCATTGTTGCTGCAGTTCTGAATTGCAGACTGTATTTCTCAATGTTTTTCTCTCTCCTCCTTATTTTCCTTCCTTCTATTTATACCATTCAAGTTAGGTGACTCATGGGGGGAATGTATTGTTTGGTGAAAGAGGTGACTTTTCATAAAATATACCTCTTTGTTAGATTTAATTGTTGCCTTTAAAGGCTTATTATCACAATAATATCTCTCTTTGAAAATAATATATTATTATTATTAATTATGATATTTCAGATTATATACTTATTTTATCATATTATTTTGATGTTTAATTGAACATATTAAAGTATAATAATAAAACTAATTTGCTAATATCTTATTATTATTTTATTCTAATGTATTAAAAATCTTTGATGTGTAATGATCATAATATTTATTTATTATTATTATTTTTGAGATTAAGTTATTTAATACTAGAATGTAATAACAATAATTTGCCTATATATTATTATTATATTTGTTATTTCATATTTATATATTTTCATATTGATATATTACACATTTATTTTATATATAATATTAATATTGTTATTTATTTTATATATTCTAATAATGATATTTAAATTGCTAATGTTTGTATTTCAATATTATATTTGATGATTACAATTGTAATACTATCTTGTGATAATTATAATTAATAGTTTCTTTCTTTTTATATATTTTGTTATTCATTTGCATTTTCTTATGCAAATTGCATTTAAATGTTTGAGGTCATTTGTTTATTTATTTATGTTTGTGTTGCTATTTTGGGGACATGACACTTTTTCTTCCTCAACCAGAGCTAAAGTTCTAAGGCTTCTCCTACCTTGATTAATTGGTTCTCAAAGTAACCATACAATAAAAATAGAAATTTATTTATGTGATAGCTTTTATTTCAATTATGAATAATAAACAAGATACATCACTTGCGTGTAGCTGCTTATTATATTTGTTTCCAGTGTATTAAGCTTCTACAAGACATTTTCTAAAATTCATGGATACTAAACACTATGGGAGCTAAGTAAATGATTTTTATTCATTTCACATTTTAATTGCAACTAAAACATGTGATTATGTTGACAAACAATACAGTTGTGTATGTATAAAAAATGAAGACCAAAAAGATAGATCAAACATGGTAGATTGTGAGTTATGATAAGTGAAAAAAATTCCTTACATTGCACTTGATATATTTTTGATTACTTGGTGTTGCATTGAAAATTAATAGTTTTACATCAAGTTACACAGTTGGGATTTTTATAGCAAGTAGATGCTATCTGAAACTTGGATTTGAACACAGAAATAGTTTTTTGTTCAAATGATTGGATCCCCACAAAGAAAGGGATTTTTATAGCAAGTAGATGCTATCTGAAACTTGGATTTGAACACAGAAATAGTTTTTTGTTCAAATGATTGGATCCCCACAAAGAAAGGCTGGTGGACTTTGGACCCTTATTTGTTCAACTGGTTGGAGACATTAAGATCAATAATGTTGTAGGTTAGTTGTCAAATAAGATTTTGTTGCCAATACAATGGTTGAGACTTTTCCTCGTTATCCTATCTTGATGTACATATTATCTAAAAGCTAAGCTCCTCGATATGGATGACAACAAAGAAATTTAAATCAGACAAATGGAAATGATAAACATAAAATTTATAAATGGTGACAGAATCACTGAACAACTATTGGACTATTATTGGCGTATAATCTATAGGGTGTAATCATAATAATGATGTGCTGATCAATTTTTACTTTTTAGGGATGAAGCTTCAGTAGCATTTTTGTAATGTTGATAATCTTTTCTTATTCTTAGATTTATGGCATGGACATGGTAATAACCTTGTAGATGTAATAAATGTTGAATCACATTTTCTTTCTTTCTTATTTTTGACTTGGAATGTGAGACATCATCTATAAATTGATATCTATACTAATCTCATATCAACTTGATGATACTAAACTTAATGGTTTTTACATCTGTTTCTAAACATATCCATAATTTAGTCCAATACTAAATTTCCTCTATACTTGCATTGCCCTTTCTGTTATGGTAGAGGATCATAAGAGTATTAGAACTAAAAGCATGGAATGCAATTGTTGTAAAATATATTCAAAGATTGTTCTAATTATATAGAAATATGTTAATAAGCTATGTGGGCCTAGTAAACTAACCTTGCTTGCGCATAACACATAGTAAAGACCGTGTGGGAAACCATAGAATCAAGAACATTATAGGCAGCAGGCACTATAATCATATGATGTTTACACCATTATGAAATTGTTTTCTGAGAATTTTGATGATAATGATATAAAGCTATCTTTGAGTTAGTGATAAGTAAATTTAGAGGAGAATATTCAATCAGAACTTGATCACCACTAAGTGGTTAGTGTAATGACCCTCACCCAAATTGACCAAGAATTTACGATTTTCACAGTTTGACAGATGCAAGCATTTTGTCAAACAGATCACTTGTTTGCTGTTATGAGTTATTTCCAGAATGCATTTGATTGTAAATTGCATGCATTGGTCTTCTTAAAGTACTTATCATTCACCATTTATTTATTGCCTAGAAGAGTTCATAATAACAAATATTTCTAAACAATAGGCTTTCATATTCCAGATTAAGGCAATGAATCACACACAAGTAGAAGTCAAATTACAGTCTGTGGTATTATACTGAACAGTCCAGACACTTATCTTTTATATAAATATCAACATACAATATCAGATTGAACCTGACCTTGTAATCTAGTATTCATTCAATGGCTTAGAAAGGAGGCTGGCGGCGACCATAGAGATGAGCATATTATATATATTGAAAACTATCTGCTGTCGTCTTTAGCATGTGCAGCGATCATGCAAATTCCCCATCATGAGCATTTTAATGTTGGCGCTTGCACTTGGAAGCTTAGACACGGCTTTTAGTAAACCCACAAACTTCTAATATTTCTCCCACTGTGGTAAAATCTATAGGCCTGCCAAAGAGTCACTGCAGCTGACTGACAATATTGCCGGGGTGGACAAATGAGATAAGAATTTGATAAAGCCCGGACTTATAGCATTCAATCTTATGTTGGCAGCAGTTAAGACAAGGGTGACAGCTTTACCTACTATATCGATCAGCAGATATTAATCAAATCACCTGCGGCTGATAGCATTAACATTGGCTTCATTGTGGCTACATTCCATATCAAATCCTCATTGAAACAATGATAATAATGACGGCTCATGCATAGGGATAGTTCACATCCAGCGCTGAATACTTGCTATGCCGTAGAAAAGGAAGGCAAACATATTAAAGTCTCCTTTCAATATCTATGGGAATTAATGCAGATGGCGGTGATGAAGACTTTTAAATGGCCCAATAAAACAAGCATTAAGATTCAATCCCCTTCGATTCTGAAAACATAATATATACAGACCAATATTCACGCCAATATAAGTCACCCCAAATCTGAAATAAAATATGAATCGACCAACCTTAGAAATGTAGCAATAATTGATCAGGCTGGATGATGTATTCAATTGAGATTAACTTCTGAATAAATATCAATATGAATCGCAATGAAGGCCATTAAAGCTCTGCAATACCAAATGTAAACTTAAATGTAATCCAATTGAAGAATCAGATTGATTCTTCCAAGACCATCTAGGGCACATGGTTTCACTCTTGAAAATGGCTTTCCTAGGCATCCATCTTGTTGTACCCCAAATTAAAATTTTCGCTACACTTAGGTATTTTGAAAAAATGAGTCAAAATATTGTTAAATCTGTCAAAAAAGGTCAAAACTGGGGTTTGCATGTCTTGCATGAGGGTCAAAAACTTAGAAATTTCAAAATCAGGCAATCTGGTTCAGTTCACAACGATCAAACCTACAATACCCAGATTTCAATTTTTCATCCCTAAATTTTAGGAAAATTTATATTTTTAGCAGTTTTCTAAAAGTAGAAACTTTTTCTGGGTTTTTCTGGGTTTCTTAAGAAATGGATACTTGTAAAATTTTCTAAAAATAGAAAGTTTGGCTTTTAGGGTTAAGATTGATTTTGATTGGCTTAAACTACTTCCTCATCAGGCTGATGTAGTCAGAATTACAAAAAAATCAATTTTACCCTACTGGGTCTATTATGCTTTTTCAAAAGCTTTTTCGGAGATCCAAGGTCATCAATGGAGGTCAGGCAACTGCCAGGTGTCAGAATCAAACGTTCAAGCATCAAACAGAGGCTGTCAACGAACATCGTGCATGAAGAACGAGGAACAGGCAAAGGAAGTTTGAAAAAATGCAAAATGCAAAATTTTGTCTAAGTTTGGAGACTGCAGGCGCCCTAGTCAAGAAGAGGCGCCCATACTTCAATGCCTTAGAATATTTTCCATTCCGGCAGTCAAACACAAGGAAGGCACGTTAAATGAGGTAAAAAGTTGAAAATCTCATAAATTTTTCTGAACTCTGCCAGCCATGGGCGCCCTTGAAGGAGAAAGGCGCCCAACTTTTCAAGAGGTTAAAATCCAAAATTAGGGTTTCATCCTCCAGGTCAACGTTGCTCAGAATCTTCCCGACTTCGCAACGAATCAATCAGCACGAACATCCAATCAATCGGTCGACTAGAATCTCAGATCAAACAGAGGTCATGGAGAGAGGTGTTTCAGAACTCTGAAGACGAAAGATCATCAAAAATGGTAAGTCTGGAGGAAATGGGCGCCCCTGAAGGAAAAGGGCGCCCAAGCTTTTGAGGTGTTAAATGATAAAATTTGCAAAAGGTACCTCCAACGTAACTTCGTCAGACTGGGTCAAGCTATCCAACGCATTCATCAGCTCGTCCGTCGGAGTTGGCAGCTATCAGATGTCGCAAGCCGAACAGAGGAGAAAAAGTGTACAAAACGACAGAAGTGGGAAGCAACAGTGGAAAATTCAAAATAAAAAAAACTAAGTTTGAAGGACATGGGCGCCCCTAAAGAAGAAGGGCGCCTAGGGTTTAGAGCCACCAGAAGTCAGTTTTTAGAGATCAAGTATCCAGAAGACCCCTTCCAAAATATTATTAGCTATCCAGTGAATCCGTCAGTCAGTCAGTCTGATTAACACAACGCCCGGAATGGTGAAATCATCTGAAGGTCAGAAGACAAGCAAGGTTTTGAAAATCAAGAAGATGGCTAACACTGGAGAAAATAGGTGCCCCTGTTAGAGATAGGCAGCTAACAATTCAAAGGGTCAAATGAAGTTTTTGACAGATGATGTCTCTAGAACAATGTCGTCAGATTCAATTTGGCTCTGTAACGAAATATTCAGTTTGTTCGTCGGATCAATCTGGAAGCCGGGAGACAGAGTTGAATCAGGGTTGAAAATTGAGTAGAAGGTGAAAACGGTGAAAAATTGGCTAAGTCTGGAGAGACTGGGTGCCATACCTCAAAAAGGGCGCCCAACTTCTCATGCCTTAGAGAA
This sequence comes from Sequoiadendron giganteum, assembly GCA_007115665.2. Taxonomy (NCBI): domain Eukaryota; kingdom Viridiplantae; phylum Streptophyta; class Pinopsida; order Cupressales; family Cupressaceae; genus Sequoiadendron; species Sequoiadendron giganteum. The sequence continues at coordinate 706,492,782 of CM021103.1, forward strand.
TTTTTTAGAAATTTCAAAAAAATTCAAAGAAGGAAAAAAACGCCTGAGGTCAAATGCATGAGCTAAATTTAGGGTTTTCAGAATTAGTGTTTGAGAAGCTGTTTCTCAAAGCAAAAACTTATTTAAGGACATCTCTATGTATTATTTTTCATATTTTCTTGTAGGTGTCTTCAAGGAGAAACAAAGCAGCAACTTCAAACCTATTTTTTTCAAGATTCAAGAACCTAAACTTGCTGGTTTTTTCATAAAATTTTCAGATCAACACTTAAAGAAGGCTTGCTTTTTCATATTTCTTCATCAAGAACATCAAATTTGTGAAGAAGGCCATTACTTTCAATTTTCAGCAAGTTGGTCCATTTTTGTTCTATCTTCTGGACAAATTGTTGAAGAATTTTCTCAAGGTTGCAGCAGTTGCTTTTATTTTGCATGTCAGAGAAAACTTCAAATTCTTCCATTTCTAATCTTCTGGGTCTATACTAAACCTTCTTCTGGACAAAACCCATATCACAACTTTTTTAGAGAAACTTAAAGTTGTTGCTTTTTCAGTCAGAAGCCAAGGTTTGCAAAATCTAATCAATTGGGTTCATCCAGAATATGCTCATGAATAATACCCAAATGCCAACTTTTTCTGCTTTTTTTGGAGAAAATTAGGGTTTGTTGCTTTTTTAGTCTTCACTTCAAATTTTAAAAAACAGATGATCTGGGTTGGCTTGTAACAAAATTCTAATGAAAACCCATATCTCAGAAAAAAATTCAAAATTTCATCTGTTTGACGAAGGAAAATCAGCAAAGCTAAAATTAGAAAGTTTGCCAAAACTTGTTAGAACCTAGGCGTGTTTGCTGTCAATCGTCAAGTTTTGCAGAATGGAGTACATTCCTATAGAGTTCAAGACCAAATCAGCACTGTACCATGATTTCATAGAAACAGCCGAGACTGACTTACACCATATTAAGCCACTATTCAATCTACGTCCTTTGGAAGATGCAGGCAACACCACCATCAGGCATCTTGGCCATTCAAGTCTTCTAGCAGCAGCATCCATACCTTTCTCAGTACAGAGTCTAGAATTCATAATTGCTTATATCAAGCATTATAATCCAGCCCCAAGGGAAATCCAGTCAGTTGATGGAAGAATCATATGCAGCTTAAAGCTAGACATGATTGAGAAATGCTTCTCCATCCCACCAAGGCCTGGAAATGTCACCATCAACATTGAAGAATGTGAAAGGATATGGGAAGAGCATCAAGAAAAGTATAGCAAGAAGATTGCACACAAGTGGCTGAAAGATAAATACAGTACATTGCCAAAGAACGTTGGGAGAGGAGAGTTCAAAGACGAATTTTCTATAATAATCACCCTACTTAAACGGATTACTGGTCAAGCAGATGCAATGAAGTTTCAGCCTTGGATGTTCTACGTGATACCTCACATAATGAAGAAGACAGAGTTCTATGACTGGCCTACATTGATCAGTGATTGCCTTCACCATCAAATAATTGAATATTTTAATAGACATGCATTCCACATGGTCTCCTACCTAGTCTACTTGGTTGCCTATCAGGGTAAATTCAGAGGGTTAAATACGAAGGGTTCTTTAAATGTTCAACATGACTACAATTATTACACTCAGTTGGAGTTCACTGCAGCATCACATCATTACAAAAGAGTGAATGAAGCATTCTTAATCTACACAATGCGTGACCTGGACAACGAGCTACATGTTTGCATCTCATCTATTGCCAGGGCAGCAATATCAGAATGGGCTGATTGGTTTATTCAGTTTGCCACTTTCACTTACCTAAGGGTTTACGGTTATTCAAGAGCTCCTCTTATGTTACCAAGATATCCATCAGATGAAGTCGTGTGTATGGAATTTCTCAGACAGGTATCAAATGTTCACACTCGCTTGCACAACGAAAAGAAACCAGCCTTCAACTTTCCTTTTGCTTTAGGTATTTACAATTGTAGATTATCTGCAAATGCTAAAATAATGGGTAATGAGTAAGATAAAATTGGTCTCAAGCCTTTCAACGAGAGACGATCATATGATCCCCATGGTGTCTATGCAACACAACTTGGTCAAAACTATGCTCATGTGCCCGCACTCGAAGACTTTTGAGCTAACTGCAGAGACGAGTATGAGGTGCGAAGGAGAAGTAATAGTAGGCTCACCCTTCACCAAATGAAAGATTGTTTATCCGAAGACATTGAAGGGTTATCAGATGATGACGAGGATGTAATTCTCCCAGCCTATACTAGAAATCAGGTTGAACAACAACCTCTTCCACAGGTCAACTGGGCCAACAAAGAATGCATTACAGTGGAAGAAAGGACACGACAAGTGGTAGATTACAACAAGACTTTCTTAATCCTCAAGAGGAGGGAGTCCATTCCGGTAGTAGAGCCGCCAAAGAAACATTAATCTCTTCCCTCTTCTTCAAAAGTGCAAATGAAGATGAAAGGAAAAGTTCAGTTTGAAGAGGTTACAAAGGGCAGTAGATCAGCAAAGAGTGCCAAGAAGAGGTTGGATTACACAAGAATTGTTATACAGGAGCAGCCTACAACTGAAACAGAAGTTCCTCCACCCGAGCCCATACTTCAAGAAGAAGTACAAAATGAGCCTTTGATACAAGACCCTTTACCATCTCCTAGGTCTTCGCCAATTCACATTGATTTGGAAGACGAGGAGATAGAGGCCAATGTTGCAATTATTCCTCCCTTGGATGTTAGTAGAGATACCACATCTTCGCTTGAGAGCTCCTTGGGAAGGACGAGAAGAAGGCCTTCGTATCAAGTGATTGATGATGACCTCAGTATATATGAGGAAGCACCCAAAAAGAAGGCCAAGAAACAAATGCATTTTGAGAGGAATCTTGAGGGTGAAATGGTCATGGAAAGCTACGCCTCTTGAAGATAAAATCAGGGATGAGGTGGATGTTGACGATTTCATAATGGTTAAACCAAACCTTGGTAAAAGTACCCGACATGCTGATATGAGTTTGTTTAAGATGGTAATTGAAAATACTCAAGAAAGAGTGCAAAAGGATGGAGAAGACAAGGCAGCCCTCAAGGCTGAAAATCGTCAACTTCGGTTGTATATATCAAATCTTATTCAAGGCACCTCACAAACAACACAGTTGCTGCCTCAAGTTTTAGAAACAGCAGCTGATCAACAGCAGTTGAGGCAGCTGGTTATTTGTGGAAAACAAACTCAGGAATGGATTGAAGAGTTCATCGTCAGAGGAAAAGAGATTCTAACGCAAGTCTTCCAGTTGAGATACAAAGCTCATGACTTACGTCAAGGTATCCAGAATTTTGAGCAGTTGATAGCCAAGTTCAAGCCTATGCATGAAATCATAATTGCAGATTTAAAGATGGCTTATGGCTCTACAATGGCAAGAGAACACAAAAGATAGATCTTGGAGTGGAAAGAAGGTCACCTTTTCAAGGTAAATACATATGTTAGAATATCTGAGGAGTTTGCAGTGTATAAACAAAGAGTCATTGATACTCTTAAGTTCATCAAAGAATTTGTTGCAGCAATTCCTTATCAATATTGCCTTGAGGATGGTTCATACATTGGGCTTGACGTAGTCCAAATAGAGTTTTAGAGTATCTTGCATGGCTGCGATGGCAGTGTTGGAAGAATGAAGATGATTTCCATGATGTCAGCACAGTTCGAGAAAGCGGCCAATGAAAGTGAAGATTTCTTGAGATCTATTGCAGATGGCGAAGAAATCTTGGAAAAGCGACATTTTGCTATTAATAGTATCAACACTCCCACCACAGATGAAGTTGCCCGCTTTTTAGCGGATGTGATCGAGATTTAAATCTGCTTTCTTCTAGAAGCTTCTTCCACCCTTTCTTTCTATTCTTGTCTCAATTCTTATCCATTCTTTGAGGATAGAAAGAAAACAGTTGTAACAAGTTGTAATGAGTTGGCACTTTCCGTTTTTAGATGCTTTCTAGGGTTTAGATGTTTTATCTTTTTTAGAATTAGAAATAAAGCTTGCATGTTGGCAAGCAGTAGTTGTAAAAGCAAGGAGATTTTAGGGTTCCCTACTCCTCTGCTTAATTATAAATAAGAGCAGTGTTTGCTCTTTTTTTTTTTTAACCATGCTTGTGATAACAGAATCATTGAGCTTATGCCTTCATGTTTGTTATGGTTTAGTGTCAATTCACTTTGTGTAAAGAGCAAGTTTGCATGCCTCCTTAGCTGCAAATCCTTGTTTAGTGCATGTGTTATGTGCCAATTATAATCAGGTTGATCGCATGTTGCAAGTATTTTGCTACAACTTGTTGTCCCGAAATTGTAATCTTTGTGCCAGAAGTTTGAGTAAATAAAATCCTGATTATAAATATCTCAGATTTTTGTTTATTGTTTTGTGCTAGAAGTGTGAGGAAATAAAATCTTGAAGCTTGCTTTGCTGCCCTTGAAATAAAGTCTCATATTTTCGTAATACTTTTATGATCTCCTTTTTCAGCTTGCATTGAAATTTAGTATATGTGTGTTTAGGAAATTTATTCAAGTATCTTTGTCAGAAAATCAACCTCGTCCATTTTTAGACTCTCTTGCTCTGCGTTTACTCGAGAGGATAGAAACGTTTTAGCATAGATAAGTTGTAGTTGTCAAGTTTCATTAAAGGGAAAACCTCAGCTGCAACATCTAGAGTTCTATAACCTTGTGTTCTCGCAGCTGAATCAAAAAGATAGGCAAAAATTAGTTTTAGTTTACTTACTTTATGCAACTCAGCAAAAGAGGGAGCTTCCCCTCCTAATTCGAAGAGCAATTTACTGCACATAGTTGTCCGTTTCCAAAACGCATTCCAGAGCTGCGATTCGAAACGCCAACACATCCCAAGAAACAAATTTGAGAAACTCTCAAATTAATGTTGAAGAGAAAATATTAATCATCCCCCTTTTCCCCAAAACCAAAGCTCCTTTTATAATTTTAATTGATAGTTTTGTGTAGTTATCAACATTTATTGACTTTAATTAATCTTAACTTCCTAAAGTCACTTTATAAATTATTTAATTATTACCTTTTAATTAACTTTAGGTAATAATAATAAATAATTATTATTTAATTCTCCTTTTTGATATTTTCATCTTTTGGGAATTAAATAATATTACTCTCTCAATAGCATAAAAAACAGGACATTATAGTTACAAAATTCCAATAAGCATCATCCATTGATGCATCAAGGACAGAGATTATACTATTCAATTTTTCCAGTTATTGAAACCAAAAAATCTCAATAATTAACCTCTAAGACCCCAACATTAGATAAGATTTTTCACAAGAAATAACTCTTTTTTTTTTATGTAAATAATTTCTTTACACCTTTTAAATTCAACTTTTATGATTTCTATGTTTATTTAATCCAATATCACACTGTGTTTTCAGGTCCTGAAATTTGGCAAGATACAGCAGGCAAAGTGGACATATTTGTTTCAGGTTCTGGAACAGGAGGAACCATAACAGGGGTTGGAAGATATTTGAAGATGAAAAACCCATCTATAAAGGTTGTCTGTGTTGAACCTTCTGAGAGCCCTGTAATTTCAGGTAAGACACATTAGACCATAGCTCCAAAACTCAGAAGGATTCCAATTACTTGACAACTTGGAGGAATTCTTATTACATATTCTAGTTCTGGCTTTTCCCAGATCTTAGAGGTAAGAAATGAGTAAAATATGTGAAAAAAATTGATGGCCTTTATCCTCTGGTGGGGTTAAACTCAAATTCATACCTATCCTATAAGAATTGAAGTAACATGGTAATACCACTATAATAGATTGATTATAGGACAAATCTGCAAAATCATGGCAAGAGCATCTGTTTTTATTCTGCTATGAAATAGAGACACTCAATAAGAAGTTAAGAACTATTCATGATGATCAAAACTACATGTTCATCGATGTCATATTTCCATAATAAAATTAAAAAATTGACTACTTCCATCTCTATGATCTAGAGACAAGTTGTGCGATTTGGCATAAACCCTACTATGGTTTCTACCTACTATGGAGAGTCATTTTGTACTTTGGTCCTACAATGTTGTGCTCGTAATCTCTGGCAAACTAATAATAACAATTTAAATATTGTTATTTCTGGAATAAGCTGTGTTAATATTGAGCTAATCTTAATGACACATCTTTCATTAGTCACCATTCACAAGAACCCATCTGTCACTAACCCAAGCAAGTGCCACTACTGGAATTCTTCTGTCAGCACCAGTGGCCATGTCAACCCTAACTTCCTCTACCAAACTGTGAGCAGCATTTCCAACCTTAAACCTTTCTTTTCACAAACTTAACATCTTGTTAATATTTTTCTCTCTTATTTTTCTATATTACTTTTTCCAATTTCTGTGATAGTCTCAACAGTTTGGGTGGTATTCATCTCTGGTTAGATTGGCCTATCTAGCTTTCCTTCGTCCACTGACTTGTCAATCCATCCTCCTCTAGCTAGATCACTGATGAAAGATGGGTCATGAAATTGATTAATTGTTAACCTGAAGCTGATTCTGAAATAATGATATTATCTATATCAACCAGTAGTATTACCAATCACCATAAGTGCCATTGACCTTAGTATGAGGGTCTCCATGTGGAAGGGTTTCAATGGTCAATACCTTTCCTCAACTTAAAAGTGTATTTTTGATCAACACACAATGTACAAGTTCACATTTAGAAAGGATAAGGGTTGTTCACCTGGTTGAACCCATAAAATAGAAAAGCAATCCCCTTGTGGACTTACATATGGGGGTCTAATATACCAGATTGGTCTCATGTGACAGTGATGAAAAATCTATCCACTCTAATTGTGGACTAGTTTATTGTTTTGTAAATGTCTTTCTAAATGAGGAAGACAAATACTTAATAGATTGGCATAGATTGGATCCTTCTTCACAGCATTTGTGGGGGAATGCTTGAAAAATTATATGGCAAGATGCCACTCCTTGTTGGTGTAACTAACCAAATTGGGAAAATAAGAAGACGATTCAAAATCAAGTTTCTACTTTCTGCCCATAGAGCAATCTCCATTCTTCACTCCTGTGAGCATCACCTAGATGCAATGAGTGCTAAGTGGACCATTGATGGTTATGAGAAGTGGGTTCTTGTGAACTGCTATCATGAAACACAGATCAGGTGAAGATTGACCTGAAACTATGCACTTAATCATTAATAAAGCATCACATAACTTGATACACTGCAAAAACACCACATAATTGAAAAGCTAGTGGCTTTTAGTATTTATCCATCACACTCTTCTTTTATCATTCTCCTTTGTTTGATTCAATCATTAAGGGGCAACATTTGATGCTCATAAAGATTAACTTTTTTCTATACAAATATTTCCTCTTCCATTTAATTTTTTGTTTATGAAGAGCAAGCTCCTCTGCTTCTTCTGAGATTAGATTTATTGCCTGGAGGGAAAAAGATGAGTGTACACCATCTTGCCCAGCCGTTTTACTTCAAATTGACCACTAGATCTTCTATCATATTTCCTTTCCTCCTAATATGTTGATATGAGAACTCAAAATTCTTTTCTTTCATTTTAATTTCCTAATTGATATTGTTTATGTCCTAGTCATTTCACTGCCTCATTTTGACTGCTTCATTATTAGCATCCAGCCTTATTCCTTCTAAGAGAGCAATTGCTTCTACCTTATTATTTGTATTAGAGTTACCAAACTCGCTGCTTGCATGGGAGTCCATAGAGTCTTGGTCCGAGCATATGCCCAAACAAGGCTTGCTCACACAAATCTATCTACCTAGTGAGTTAGTTCCAGATTTGTCAATTTCTAATTTGCAAGTCCCAGTGCAGGGACATGCCCTTGCAAAGAAACACAAAAACATTAAAAGTTCGTAAAGTCTTAAATGACTTAAATGTGGACATAAAATAGAAAACAAAAGATACAAAACACATGCAAAGCAAAAACAAAAACACACAAATGATTTTGAAGCAGTATCACATAGAAAAAACAACAAACACATAAACAACAAAATGTAATTAGTGCATTTGGAACAGAAAACTATGATTTTGAAGTAGCATCACATAGCAAAAACAAAAGCTCATAACATTAAAGTGCAATCTGTGCATTTGGAGCAGCAAACAATGATTTTGGAGTAGCCCACAAAGTATTTGGAGCAGCAAAAATGAAGAGATATATCTATTCATATCCCTTTGTTTGTTCTTTTTCTGTTGACTATTCCATTTTTTTATTCTTTCTCTTTCCACTATGGAACAAGAGAACAAGCAAATGGAAAAATGAAGAGATCGTATTCTCTTCTTCATTTTCCCCCCTTTATGTTCTATAATCAGTAATTCAGATTCCATTCTATTTCCTCTCTTTTATTTAAAAAAAATCTACACTATATTTGTAATTTTGTAGCCTACTTGCAAATTATCATAATGCTGATGCCACAAGAAAAGAACCTTTGCTGGAATCATGCCACCTTCGGTGCTAAGAAATGGAATTGTTTTGCAATTATTACAAAGCCAAAATTAGTGGAAGAAGCATTAATTGTCTAAACTTTGATTTTATAATTTTTATTCACATACCTGGCTGAGTTGCTTCTTTGTACACACAAGCCACAAAGTTGTGAGAGAGGTGTCAAAGCTTTGAGAAAAGGACCTTAGAAAGAGGTAGAGTGGAGATGTAGCCATGAGGTAAGTAGAGACTTGTGATATTCCTCCATTCCCTTCAGGTTTGATCACTAGTGTTAGCCCTAGAGTTCACAGATTGGGTTTGCTTTCATATTTTGCACCACTTTTTTCTCTAGGTTTCTAACCAATATTGAGAAAATGGGTTAGAATAGAGACTAAAACAAAGCAGCAAGCAGTCTGGTTGAAAATTTTGATTCTATTGTACAATTCAATTTCATAATTTTCATGAGGCTAAGTAATTTTTTTTTTCTGTTTTTGTTTAAAACTATGATTTTCAATTTTTTTGTGTATTGAATTTTAAAAGTGCATGCTATTTAATTTTAGAGCAGTTACCATTTTTAAATTTTTTTTGTTTTAGATCTCCTTACTGACAAAATTTAGTGGAAACTATTGATGTTGTTGGAACAAGGTTCAAAGCCCTTAATAATGAGATAAAGGTCTAAATTTTGAATGAAAAGAAGGCAAATGTGAAGTCCATAGTGAAGAGCACATAGAAAATACTGAGAGGGGGGGCAAGGGGCTGAATCAGTATTTTAAGCTCTTAAACACATGAAACAGCTAATAGAACATTAAGAGCAAAACATCAACAAAGAGAACACCAATTTTCACGTGGAAAACCCTTTCAGGTAAAAAACCACGACAGATCAATAGCTTTCATTAACCACAAATGGGCACCAACCCAGATTACAAAAGTGAGCACGAAGTCACTAAGAGCACCAACTCCCTTGAAGCACCAACTTCAAACAGTTGAAGCACCCACTCCAGCGTGAGCACCAACTCACTGAAGAAAAACATGACACTGCAACTCTGTTGCTTAACCTTTTGAAACTCAAATTTAACCTTCTGAAACAAAAGTTTTCTTCAATTCAACTCCATCCAGATTTCAATGTAGGAACAAATATGACACTTATACAGCACTTCAGAACAGAAATGAATGCCGAGCTAAAATGAGCATGACTTCCAGACTTTACAGGTTCATCTCAGTCCATACGCAATACAAAGACAGCATCAAAACAATCCAGAATGGTTTTTCAATGTGCTGCCTGCACTAATGATATATTTTCTTTTGAGATTTCAAATTATTGACTCCACATCACTGCTCGAATATGCTCATGCTGCAAATATGAACACTCAAAGTTAGCAAGCCGCAGCCCCACACCCAGATAAGATGAATGCAAAACATTTCAGTGAGGAAAACGACAAAGACTTAACTTTTTCTTCCACAATAGAGCACAGAATGAATCAGTTCGTGTGCACTCATACACACAACAACATTTTGAAACAATGTGATATCTGAATGTATAGGAAAACTTTCAGAATGAATGCGATATTTGTTGACAAAACATTGACACTGCATATATTGTTAGCACCTCAGAATATGAAATTAACACCAGCCAACCAACTCTACAACATACGCACAGCTTATAAAAACAAACGGACTACACCCCAATATGCCACTCACCAAAGTGCATAATCGAGCACATGAATGCTCACAACTTCTTCAAAAATACATGCCACGGCTATTTACATCCTCAACAAATACAAATCAATCTTAGAACAAGCCAGGAGAATGATAGGTGCGCGTTCAGAAATCCATAAAGACCTCCACTAAAAATCACGCGACTTTCATCCAATACAGTCTATGTCGCACAACAGGATAGCAAATTCATTGAATATGCATGGCATAAGACTTCAACAAGGAAAGTGCATATATATTTCAAGCCTCCTCGTATCACCTTACATACAATAACTATCACCTTACATACAATAACTAACACTGGGAATAGGAGGTGAAGAGATTTCCAAAAGACCGTGATAGCCTTCAATAAGTGCATGAAAATTAGCTGTCACCACGCAAGGTAAGACTCGATAGAAATAATAGTGAATCCAAACGCTGCCCCATAATATTCTGATGTAGGGAGCTGCCAACAATCAATGCATAGAAAAAAAATAAAAATCATGCTACTCTAGAAGACCCGAACTTTTGATCATTCAAAATCGACATGGCATAAACAATCCAACACTGACTTGGCATAACATGTTGGCAAGTCTGACTTGGCATTTTTGACTTACGCAAGTGATCCGTGCACATTTACATATGCTAAGTAATCTGCCGATATTAACCATATGCATTGCATACTTCGAACACAATGGACTAGAGGCTGAGTAAATTATTTGCATTTACAAAATAAAGTCTCTAGCAGCCTTTGACATCAATGACAAAAATAATTCAACACATAGTTGAGCAATGCAAGATATGGTGAAAAAGGGTTGTACCATCATGTTTGATGGTTGGAGAAATAGGAGAAACATCATGTTGAATATTTATTTGTTTCTTCCTTAGGAGGAATTGTTTTTCTAAAATCCATTGGTGTTTCAAGCAATATGAAAAATGCAGAATTTCTATGTGAGATTTTAAAAGACGCGCCTAAGGTGGGCGAGGCCAATGTTGTGCAAGTAATTATGGACAATGCAACAAATTATGTTGTTGCGGGTAGACTTCTCATATAGAAGCACTCCTCTTTTGAACTTCCAATTCCACCTATTGCCTTGACCTTATATTAAGAAGATCTTGGTAAATTTCATTGAAACAAACCTGTTTTGGATCATTATATACACAAAATCTTGCTTGGGTCCTCAACTTAATGAGGAACGTACAAACAAGGAGTCAGCTGATCCCGGTATAAGCTGGTTTATGACCATTTTTTATGATTTTGTAGTTTTTGGTTCAATTGGAGGCTGCTTTGAAATGTTAGTGAGTGGTCCCAATCATGGTTCGCAGACCCAGCAAGTACTTTATAGAGGTAAATTCTTTTTATATTTCTCTTCTACCTACTTTATTAATTATATGGTCTTTTTTATCTAAGTTACCAAGTTCGGCCCTGGGGGGGTCGGGTTCGATCCGGGTTCGGGTCCGGTTCGCCCAAATTCGCCCAAGGTCCGAAAATTTGACTGTGCTGGACTGTGGGTCCGACTAGGGTTCAAATTTTTCGAACCCGGGCAGAATTTCGTGCCCAGGCGGACGTAAAAGCACGTTTTTACATTTTTTTAATAATTTTTTTAGTCTTTGTTGACTTTTTAATATTTTTTTATTCCTTCTAACCCTAATATGTGCCTCTAAAACATGAAATAGGTAAAGTGATAGTCATTTACCAATTTGTGAATGAAAAAAAAGGATGCTGATGATGGTGATGATGCTGCTTTTTTTGATGACCCATATGATTCAAATTGATCAATGATCAATAATTATTAATGGCTGATTGACATTTTTATGTTTGAACTTTGATGATTTGAGTATAAAGTAGTGGTGTATTTTTCATTTTTGCTATGTTATTTGACTATTAATATGGTGGTGTATTCTGAACTTAATTACTGCTGCAAATATGTATATATTTCTGATTTTTATATGTTTTTGTATTACCGAACTCAAAACGAACCCAAATCAAAAAAAAAAAATCTCAAACCAGCGAACCGGGTTCTCGAACCCGAACCCAAAACCGAACCGGTAACTTAGTTTTTTATTTGTTTATGTTCTATTCTTGAAACTTAATAGTTACCCCCCTTTGTGTTGTTGATGCAAAGAAGCCCTTGGTGGGCTATGTGTATGAGAGCATTTATGGTGTTGACAAAAAATAGTCTTATACAGGAAATCATTGGTCATGAATAGCACCATCAGTTTCATAAGCCACTACACAATAGAATAATTTATTAATTTTCAATGTTCCACGGGGACGCATCCCCCCCCCCCCCAAAAATCTAGCCATCCCCCCGACCCAAACGTTTCGAAGACTTGGGGACGGCTGAGAAACGTTCCCCCGCCGTCCCCTCACCGCCGCCGAGACTTGAGAGACTCCGAGGAAACGGCGGGGACTCCTAGACGTCCCCGAGACATCTCGAGGACTTCTAGCCATCCCTCAAGCGTCTCGGAGACGCCCAAAAGTCCCCGCATTGGGATGTGCAAAAAACAATTTTAAAAAAAAAAAAAATCTTACTTTTCTAGGAATGTGAGCCTTGGGCCGAACCTTAAATGTTTGTGGGACCCTTCTAAAAGCCTCTAAGCTAAACAAAAAACTCTCATTCTTCATTTGTTTGCACAAATGCCATTTGATGTTTTGCAACTCATTGTATCATCTTTATGATATGATATTATGATTTTTCATTTTTGCATTTTGTACTTATTTTGATATCAATGTATCATGCTACTCATTGTAATCATCTTTATGATATGATATTATGATGTGACATGTCATATTTTTGATATTCATATAATAGAAATCTCAAATTCGACAATTTTAGTTGTCAAATTTTAATATTTTATTTACTTATAGTCTTTTAGTAAATAGTATTCAAGTATTTAAAATGTTAGTATTTGCAATTTTACTAATTTTCCAAAGTTTAATTTGAAATGTTATTCTTAAACATCTTTTTATAATTAGTTATTCAAGTACCATATGTATATCAGCACCGTCGCCCACCCACCGCGGTCCCCTCGCCGTCCCCCCGCCGTCCCCAAACTTAGACCCTTTGTCCCCCCGTCCTTGAGACGCGTCCCCAACAGGGGACGCGTCCCCGTCAGGAAACTCCATGGAACACTGTTAATTTTAGCATTCCAATTCTGCTTACATTTCAAGGCCAATGAGGAGGTTTTGAGCAAGCTCTATATGGTCATAAAGCAGATAGAAACAAATTTTCAAATGAGAGCAAGGGTTGTCTTTGAGATTTGAGATCCTGAGACCTAAACAAAGGGACTTCTTTACTCCATATATTTGCAAAGAAACTTGAACAATACTGCAACTAGGTAAATAAATAAAAAATTAAGGTCATATTTTTTATTTATTTTGTGAATGTTGAACATTGAGCTTGAGTTCTTACACTTTTCTCCATTTACATCAAATTTCAATGTCATTTTTCTTATTTTAGATGCATGGTGGGAGAGGTTTGGTGATAAGGTGCCAAACCTTAAAAGGATTTTCAAATACCTTTTGAGCCAAGCATGCAATGCTTTAGGATGTGAATGCAATTGGAATATGTTTGAGCACTTACACTTCAAAAAGTGCAATAGATTGAAAGTGCAAAGGGGGAACAATCTTGTTTATGTTCACTACAACTTTCTCCATCACAAACAAATTCTTGACAATGTTTTGTCTCCCATTGCATTGGAGAAAGTTGTTCCACTATCAAATTATATCACTAAGGCTAAGGATCTTGTGTTTACAAAGAAAGACTACACATGAGTTGATTTGGGTGAGCTTGAGGTAGAGACAATGAGGAAAGATCAGGAGTAGATCTTGTGGATTTTGTTGATGCATGCACAAGTATCATGTCTATAGCAGTGTTGAGGACCTATTTGAGATATGAATGCAAGATCCACTATAGAGCCAATGATGTTGATTGAGTGATGCAAGCTCCTCTTGACTATAGTCCATGACTCCATGTTGTACTTTTTGTTTTTGATGCTATGGAGATAATATAATTTTGTATAACAAAAGGTCAAAATACTTCAAATATTTACATATTTAAATTTTATTTTTTTTAGCTCAAATATGCTTTTGTACTTATTTTCAATGTATATTTGTGTATGTGAGCAAACTAGCATGGAGTTGATTTGTTTTCTAATCTTTGAAGGTTATTTAGATAAGAGTGCATAGGAAACATGGGTTTCCTCAAAAATTCTCTTATAAATAATTACCAAGTTTGCATTGGCTGTTTTATAAAGTCCAACTCCAAGGTAGAAACCAGATTTTTCAAGTTTGTTCCAAGTCCAAGTTAAAAATGAGGTTGCCAAGTTTGTGATGAGTCCAAATCATAATAATGATTTTTTTATTGCAATTATTAGGGGATCTAAAAAGGCATCCCTGTCCAACAACAAACATTACCATAACAAAACAAGCTAACCATCGAAACCAAAGAGATAAACATACTACATTTTACCTCCCTTGCTTTGGAACCTAGTCAAAACATGCCTTCGTTGCTGAAATTTAACCACCACCTTTCTAGGTCTAACCTCTTTCTAACCCAAGGATGTATCATCTGCTTCATAATCTCTATTAGAGGAATTCAAATGGTTGATTTATAGCTGCTCGTTTTGATTCTTGAAAGTGGGAGGCTCTCCCTCAATCTTCCTCATTTGAGAGCATAGGAGGCCAACTTTATGCCATAAGAAATCATTCTTGAAGGCAAAGGTTGAAGAATATGAGGCTGCTCATTGAAAGAAATTGATTTCTTCGGCTTCTTATAATTTACTAAGTTTACCAAAATGTTTTGGTTCTCTTTTTGGGATTATAGCTGATTAACCTTCTTCGATTGAGAATGTGGAGAGCACATGATGTTAAAATATTTAGGAGATGGAGGCTAAGGGAAAACTTGCTGAAGATTAGCCTCTTGCTTTGATGTCAACATCGACACCTCCCCAACATTAGTGCAAGTCCTTTCTTCCTTAGACATAGAGGAGGAACATGAAGCCACCTTTTTAACCAATTACTGCAAAAATTGTGCTCTTTGCTAGCAGGTAGTCTTTTTCACATGTTTAGGCTTCTCTTTTGTGCATTTGCTACTATATGCCCTACTCGAAAGCATCTTCTACATTGAAATGGAAGATTTTCATAATCTAAGACCTATTTCCATGTTCTATCTCACTTTCAACCAAACTTACTTTGGTAGGTCTTTTGATATAGCCAACTCCACTTGTATCTTGATAGATGTAAGTGTTCCAAGGGGATACGTCCCCTTGCCAAATACCCTCATTTTTATGATGTGATGACTTGGGGGGACATCCCCCTACTGCCCCACAACCTTTGCTCCAAACCTAGGCATGTTTCTAGGATGTCCCCTTGGTTTGGGGACGACTTGGGGACTCCATGATGTCCTTAAGTTGTCTAGGGGACTCCTTGGAGTCTCCCAACCGTCCCTAGGACTTCTAGGCATCTACTACACTAGGAAAATGAAAAAGTCCAAAATTTTAAAAAAATCAAAAAGTCCTTTTAATATTGGGTGTGTGCCACACCCAAACCCTAAGCACTCACAAAAAAACTTATAAATAGGCATCTAAGCCTCATTGCAAATCACTCCCAAGTTTTAGAATTAGTAATGACTTGGTGTTGCAAAAATCAAAGTGATAAAATTGTGAAAAGGCATGCACCATGAAGGTTTGTGTGGTTTTGAAAATTGTGAAAATGGCATGCCCCTTGACCTCATTGGGGGCTCTGCCCCCAAACCCTTGTGAGGGGTGCTACTCCTCAACTCCCAAATCTAGGCCCTTGGTCTCCCCTTTCCCCATACCTATCTCCCCTTCCTAAGACTTAGTGAAACATGGATGTAGAATGAATTAAACCATATGTTTTTGGATCCATTGCTAGAAACCTTCCTAGCAGATTACCTATCCCTTGAGAACATGCATCCACCCAGAATTGTTGTGGTAGATGAGGCAACCAAATCTGGATTGGCATAGTTATAAATGTTTTAGTCATCAGATTGAACTTTGGAAGCTATGGTTTTAACATAACCACAAACTTATCACAAAGCCTTGGTCCATTTCCATTATATACACACCTTTCCCCCCACAAAGTTAAACAACAAAACAAAAATTGTTGAGAACTTGCATAAATTTCAATAATTCCTTTGAAATTTTACATCGGTTTTTTGTTATCCATGTACACAGATCTGCTAGCCTTGGCCATAGAGCATTAAAATGACATATTAACCCTCTACTAGAAAACTTCTCTTCCTCTAAAACTACTCCTAGAACAAAGAGAGGATTGGATGCTCACTAAAACAAGGGATCGGATTTCGACTTTTAGTTGCCATATTTGGAAACAAAGATGCTTTATTCCATTCTAGGGTTTGCATTTCTTAATAATCATCTTTTTATTACTTTCTTAAGTAGGAGATGCTTCAAGATCTCCATTTAACGTTGTTGTAGTTTTGAGCTCCACTAACCTCTTTTGGTCATTAGTGGACTTGGCATGATTTCTTTCTTTTGTTCTTTCTTGATTTATTGTGTGCATGACAAGTCAAGAAAAGCTAAGAATACTATTGATATCTCACTTGATGAGAAAAGCATGGAAGTTTTCTCTTTCTCAATAAGGAAGTTGTACATTTTAGCAAGGTCTGGGTTTGGCAGGAAACATGTAGTTCAAAAATTAGTTATTCATGCAAGGAAGATTACCAAGCATGGTTGAGAAGAACCTAGCTATACCAAGCTCTCAAAGATGTTTTGAAATGGACTGGACCTACTCTCTGAAGGTCTGAGCTGTAGAATGCTTGTGTCTTGATGTAAGTGGCTGCTCTACTTTGGGATTATTCTATTGGTGCATACAAGACAACAACAAATACGAAATCCATTGATATGATAGAAACAGTAATAGGAAGGATATTCTCTATTTTTAATTTTGAAGCTAATGGGATGGAAATTAATTTCAGTTATAAAATATTGATTGTCATAACTATTCCTTACACTATGATATGTTCAAATGCAACGAACAACTCATTACATTTGGGCATAACACTTTTTGGTGGATTATTGTGGATAGAGTATAGCTGAATCAAGTTTGTGAAGACAATGCATATTGCTAGACAGTAAATACATGGCTTTTGTGTTAGATGCATAGAACAATTGAGAGGGGGGGGCAGGGGTGAATTAGTTGTATACTTTAAAACATCAAAAGTTCTTATTAACATTCAGATCTGCATTAGCCCTTAAACCCTTAACATGCATTAACAAAATGTAAACATGTAAAGCAGTAATGCAAACACATCAAACACATAAGAACACTAGATTTTCGTGGAAAACCCAAGAAGGGAAAAACCACGGTGAGGATTGACTCACTAATATATGAATTGCAACACCAAATACAATAAGGCTTACTACCCAAAAAGATAAAGAAAGGCTCACTGCCAAAGGACTCACTGTCCAGAAGAAAGAAGAATAGAAGGGGTGACTCACTGCCAATTTGAACTGCTAACAATGCATCTCTTACATGCCGAAGGTACAATTCCACTGAAGCACAAACAACTCATCAAACAAACTGAAATGTAGACACCTTCTACTCACTACATTAGTAAGTCATAGGCATTAGGGCTCACACTCAGATCATCACACTTCATCACATTCACATCATTCATATACCCACTTTGCTCTACATCCACACAACAATTCTCCTTGCATTTATACCCTCTGCGACCTAAAACAATCTCAATTAGGTCAGCCTTAAGGAAACGTATGCACCTCAATCGTGCAACACCAAATAGGTCGGCACCAAACACTTCCACAATATAAAGAAGTGAAGCCAAACCACACCACTATTTAACTGGGACCCAAATCTACACAAACACACTTCTCAACACTTCCTCAAACAACAATTATCCTCCGCAATTAGCGCTAGCACGCCAGGTTGGCCAAACCTGCACTAACACTAACAAGTGACTCCAAACACACCTCTCAAGGTTCGAAAATATCTTGCGGACCACACTACAACATTCCACAATATCCATACAACATCTCAGAATATTCCATCATCATCAGAATATTCTACACAGCTATTGCAACTACTTGAAACTCAAGAACAACTTCATTTTGTGCAACCAAACACACTGGCACAGACATCCAACACACTAGACAACTTTCTAGAACAACTCAACACTTGAAACTTCAAGGGAAGGTAGATACAAACGGTATAAGCATGTTCCCAGATCCGCGACACTAGAACCTTCACTGCAGAGCTATGCGAAGCAATCTCCTTTCTCCCAAACACCCTATTTCACCAAACTGACATATTGTCAAACATGTATTTCATTGTAGTATGATCCAAAACTTGAAACTTCGGATATAACACCTCTAAACACTTTTGATCATCACGTCCAAACCACATGAACATATCTTCAATCATGAAGAAATGCAGAGCAAAAAAATTAAACACCACTCTGTCATACCAAACTCTCTTTTATTCAAATTTTCTCAAAAGCACTTGGAAACCAAGTGAACTAATTTCATCAACAACATTACTATCATCTTTGCAACACATCTACAGTACCTGTAACATGCAACACTTTCCAACTACAACGATCTTCCCAAACATAAGTCAAGCCAACAACCTCTGGAACTATATTGAAGTAGGACATCAATGACAACACCAACATGTGTTGACATTAATACTAACAATTCTAGGCACATCATCAATACCAGTAGCATTCCAACACTTCTCTTCATACAAGGGGTTGACATCAATGACAACACCCAAGCAACTCACAAACAACTCAAGCTTTCAACATTTCCAAACTTCCAACAATCTCTCCCTTTGTCATTGATGGCAACACTTGTTTGATAAACCATCAACAACAAAAGCAACCAACAACAATACTGTAATAAGAAGTACTCCCTCTAACAAGGACAACTCTTACACTTCATCTTCTCTCTTCTCCTGCAACACCGATAACTCATCAAACAAACTAAAATGTAGACACTTTCTGCTCACTACATTAGGAAGTCATAGGCATTAGGGCTCACACTCAACTTATCACACTTAATCACATTCACATCTTTCATACACACACTTTGCTCTACATCCACACAACAATTCTCCTTGCATTTATACCCTCCGCCACCTAAAACAATCCCAATTAGGTCGGCCTTAAGGAAACGTATGCACCTCAATCGTGCAACACCAAATAGGTTGGCACCAAACACTTCCACAATTTAAAGAAGTGAAGCCAAACCACACCACTACTTAATTGGGACCCAAATCTACACAAACACACTTCTCAACACTTCCTCAAATAACAATTATCCTCCACAATTAGCACTAGCATGCTAGGTTGGCCAAACCTGCACTAACACTAACAAGTGACTCCAAACACACCTCTCAAGGTTCGAAAATATCTCTCGGACCACACAGCAACACTCCACAATATCCATACAACATCTCAAAATATTCCAGCATTATCAGAATATTTTGCACAACTATTGCAACTACCTGAAACTCAAGAACAACTTCATTTTGTGCAACTAGACACGCTGGCACAGACATCCAACACACTAGACAACTTTCCAGAACAACTCAACACTTGAAACTTCAAGGGAAGGTAGATACAAATGGTATAAGCAAGTTCCCAGATCCGCGACACTAGAACCTTCACTGCAAAGAAATGCGGAGCAATCTCATTTCTCTTAGACACCCTATTTCACCAAACTGACATATTGTCAAACACATCTTTCATTGCAGTAAGATCCAAAACTTGAAACTATGGATATAACACCTTTGAACATTTCTGATCATCACATCCAAACCACATGAACATATCTTCAATCATGAAGAAATGTGGAGCAAAAAAATTAAACACCACTCTGTCACACCAAACTTTCTTTTATTCAAATTTTCTCAAAAGCATTTGGAAACCAAGTGAACCAACTTCATTAGCAACATTACTATCATCTTTGCAACACATCTATAGTACCTGTAACATGCGACACTTTCCAACTACAACAATCTTCCCAAACATAAGTCAAGCCAACAACCTCTGCAACTATACTAAAGTAAGACATCAATGACAACACCAGCATGTGTTGACTTTAATACCAACAATTCTAGGCACATCATCAATACCAGTAGCATTCCAATATTTTTTTTCATACAAGGGGTTGACATCAATGACAACACCCAAGCAACTCACAAACAACTCAAGCTTCCAACATCTCCAAACTTCCTACAATCTCCCCTTTTGTCATTGATGGCAACACTTGTCTAAAAAACTATCAACAACAAAAACAACCAACAACAATACTATAATAAGTACTCCCTTTGACAGGGACAACTCTTACACTTCATCTTCTCTCTTCTCTTGCAACACCAACAACACCTACATTCTAGAACACTCTACTCCTTTGCTTATCAATACTCTCTCCCCCTATGGTTTTCAGACCATATTCAATTTAACACTATGGTTTTTCAACCACTTTAACTTTCTCCCCCTTTGACATCAATGGAAAAGGGCCATAAACTCATCCAACTCTCTTGCTCTCCCCCTTTGACAACATTCAAAGGGCAACAGCTGCATACACCACTTGCAACACCAACAAGCAATTGCACTTCATTCCTTTGTATGTTTTTTTCCGTATTTGAACTCTTTTGCTTCCCTCTATAATCACTTTCCTGCACACTCCATCTGACTACACCATCCAACATCCACTACTATCTACTCCCCCTAAGAGGTAGCCTTTAGCATCAGTCCAGGACCAAGAATCTATCTTGAAATGCTTCTCGGACAGATGCACAGACTTACGCATCTAGTTGAAAGGAGGGACAATAACCCTTAACTTCTCCTGAAGATACTCAAAAGTATTTTTTGGAAGAGCTTTTGTAAAAATATCAACAACCTGATCCTTAGTAGGCACGTACTCCAACTTCACCTCATTCTCTACAACTTTCTCTCTCAAAAAGTGATACCGGATTGAGATATGTTTTGTTCTTGAATGCATTACTGGATTCTTTGAAATATTGATTGCACTTGTATTGTCACACATGATAGGAATAGGTTCATCATATGAAACTCTGATATCCTTCAATGTTTGCTTCATCCAAAACACTTGTGTACAACATGATGTTGCTGCAATGTATTCTGCTTATGCAGTAGATAATGACACTAAATCCTACTTCTTACGTAGCCATGAAACCAACCTGCTTCCAAGAAAGAAAGCACCACCACTTGTGTTTTTACTATCATCTACACATGCAACCCAATCTGCGTCTATATATGCACTCAAAGAGAAGTCAATATCCTTAGGATACCACAAACCATAATCTGGAATGCCCTTCAAATATCTGAATATCCTCTTCATTGTCACAACATGAGATTCTCTGGGATCTTGAAATCTAGCCACAAGACAAACTAAATGCATGATATCCAATCTAGTAGCAGTAAAGTATAATAGTCCACCAATCATTGATCTATACTTGCTCTAATCTATCTTAGGAGATTCATCATTCTTGCTCAACTTACTACCAGTAACCATAGGAGTACATATTGGTTTAGAGTCATCCATTTCAAACTTTTTCAGCATTTCCTTAACATACTTAGATTATGATATGAATATACCTTTCTTTGATTGACTGATCTACAAATCAAGGAAGAAATTCATCTCCCCACACATTGATATTTCAAATTATTTCCGCATTTTCTTTGCAAACCTTTTGCACATATCTTCATTTCTTCTGAAGATTATGTCATCAACATATACTACCACAATTAAGATTTGTTCTCTTTCAACTTTGAAATACAGATTGCTATTTGCAGTACCTTTCCTGAATCCTTGCTGCAACAAGTACTTATCTAACCTTGCATACCAAGCTCTAGGAGCTTGCTTCAATCCATACAATGCTTTTTTCAGTCTGCGGACCATATTTGTATCTTCTATCAACTAAAAACCTTTTGGTTGTTCAATGTATACCTCTTTTTCCAATTCACCATTCAAGAATGCAGACTTCACATCCATCTAATAAACTTTGAAATCTTTATGTGTTGCAAAAGCTAAAAACATCCTGATAGCTTCCATTCTTGCAACCAAAGCAAAAGTTTCCTCAAAATCTATACCTTCAACTTGTGAGTAACCTTTACACACAAGTCTAGCCTTGTTCCTGACAACTTTTTCATCTTCATTCTGCTAGTTCTGGAATACCCACTTAGTACCAATCACATTCTTATTTTCTAGTCTTGGGACCAATTCCCAAGTCAAATTCTTCTCTATCTATTATAACTCTTCCTTCATTGCTTTGACCCAATTCTCATATTTGCATGCCTCAGTCACTGTTTTTGGTTCCACTTCAAAAAGTAAATAGAAATTTACTTGTTCTTCTATCATAGCAGCTTTTCTTCTTGTCAACACACCTTTTCTCTTATCTCCAATGATCTGATCTTCTGAATGATTCTTCTGCACATACTTAGGAGTCTTAGGATTCTTTTCTAGAGCTTCTTTCTCTTCAGCTGTCAACTTTTTTCCTTTCTCTTCAGCATTTTCTTCTTCACTGCAAGGGTATTCATCAAATTATATCCTTCTATTAGTATTGAACTTTGATGTGGTTCTTCATCCACGTTGACACTTGCACTCTCAACAATCTTCTTCAACCTTTTGTTGCAGCACCAGTAGGCCTTGCTTTTAGTAGAGTATCCAAGGAAGATTCCTTCATCATATCTTGCATCAAACTTTTCCAAGTTTTCTTCATCTCTTCTGATATAACATTTGCTTCCAAAAACTTTGAAATATTTCGCAATAGGAGGTTTACCATACCATAACTCATAGTGAGTCTTTGAACTGTTTGCTCTTGCTTGACCTCTGTTAAGAATGTAGACTACAGTATGAATTGCTTCTCTCCAATAGACATCCAAAGGATTAGCTTCCTTTATCATTGTCCTAGCTTCTTCTCGAACTGTTATATTTTTCTTTTCCACAACTCTATTTTGTTGAGGAGTTCTACGGGCTGATAAATGCCTTCTTATTCCATGATCTTCACAAAAAATGTTAAACTCATTTGAAGTAAACTCACAACCTCTATTAGATCTCAAATATTTGATTTTCAGATTCATTTCATTCTCAACCATTGCCTTAAATGCTTTAAACTTTTCTAGAGCTTCTGATTTTTCTTTAAGAAATTTAACTCAAGCCATTCTAAAATAATCATTAATTAATAACATGAAATACCTGTCGCCGCATGAGCTTTTAATTCTGGTAGGTCCACATAGATCTGTATGCACTAACTCTAAGGGACCTGTGGTAGAATATTCTTTTGTCTTTGTTTGCTTTCCAACTAGACATTCTTTGCAGATTGCATTGATAGGCTTTGTAATCTTTGTCAAATCTCTCACAGCATTAGTAGAACTTATCCTCACTAGGCTATCAAAATTAATGTGACCCATTCTTTTATGCCATAGCCAACTTTCATTAGTTTGAGACATAAAACACTTTGCACCACTACCTTTGAGTTGATAGGCATTACCTCTTGTCCTTGTTTCAGTAGCAACTAGAATACCGGAGCTTCATTTTCTGATTTCACAACCTTCATTCTGAAATACAAGATTATATCCTTTGCTACACATTTGTCCTACATTTAGAAGATTATGCCAGAGACCCTTGACATGAAGAACATCATTTGTATTATGCTTGCCATCAAAACTAATTGAACCTTTTCCACAAATCTTAGCAGATGTATCATCACCAAACTTAACAAGACCACCATCATACTTTTCAAGCTTAACAAACTTACTCTTATCACCTGTCATATGATTTGAGCATCCATTGTCAATGATCCAATAATTCTTCTTTTCTCTAGCATGAAAAGTAGTCAACGTAGTTCCTTCAATGTTATGACCTATTTCCGAAGCACTTTCCTTCGCACATCTTTCAAGATTAGTAGAATTAGTTCCAACATTTAAAGCCATGAACAAGCATTCACTTCTTTCATCTGGATAATCTTATTCTTCATCATCATAAACACCATTGTCCTTTTCAACATAATAACTCTTTTTGACAAATTTACCCTTATGATGCTTTTGTTTGTCATTAGTGACTTTGATTGAACATTTAGATGCATAATGAACTATCTTTTCACAATTGAAACATTTGAAAGGTAGCTTACCTCTGTATTTTTCAGTACCCTTTTTCAATCTCCTCACAAAGTTTGCTTTTACCTCATCAAGATCATCTGGATCTGATCCATCATCCTTTTCCACTTTGCAGACTTTAAAAGCGGTTTCTTTGTTTGTAGCATCTTGACCAAACTCTCTCATTTCAAAAGAAGTTAAAACACCAAACATTTGATCTCTAGAATAATTGTCCAAATTCTGAACTTCCTCGATAGCAAAAACTTCAGGACTATAAGCTTTAGGCAGAGTAATTAATACCTTTGTGACAACTTCGCTTTCATCCAACTTTCCACCAAGACCATTGATGGCATTGACAACTTCATTAACTCTGAGCATGTAGGCAGTAATATCTTCATCTTCAGACATCCTTAGGGTTTCAAATTTGGCTTTGTAGTTTTGCATCTTCGCTTGTTTGACCCTGTCATCTCCTTCATAGATACTTTCTAGCTTCTTCCAGATTTTTTTAGCAGATTTGTAGCTCATAACCTTCACAAGTTTTGAATTAGAAAGACCACTCAAAAGAGCATTCCTTTCTTTGCCACTGTTCTCACATGCCTTGATCTCATCATTAGTTGATGGTTCATTTGCAAGCATAGTATAACCTTTTTCAACAAATTGCCAAACACCAAATCCAAGGGAGACTAAGAAAGACTCCATCCTAGCTTTCCAGTAGGTAAAGATTGTTCCATTGAACAAGGGAGCTTTGACACCTTTCTTGTGCACCATCCGGATCTACCTCAAGCAGTTAAGCTTCTTCCTAGGAACCATAGCTCTGATACCAATTGTTAGATGCACAAGACAACTAAGAGAGGTGGGGGTGAATTAGTTGTATACTTTAAAACATCAAAAGCGCTCATTAACATTTAGATCTGCATTAGCCCTTAAACCCTTAACATGCATTAACAAAATGTAAACATGTAAAGCAGTAATGCAAACACATAAGAACACCAGATTTACGTGGAAAACCCAATAAGGGAAAACCCACGATGAGGATTAGCTCACTAATATATGAATTGCAACACCGAATACAATAAGGCTCACTGCTAAGGGCTTATTGCCAAGAAAGATAAAGAAAGGCTCACTGTCGATGGCGCACTACCAAAGGAACCACTGTCCAGAAGAAAGAAGAATAGAAGAAGGGGTGGCTCATTGCCAATTTGAACTACTAACAATGCATCTCTCATATGCCGAAGGTACAGTTCTATTGAAGCACAAACAACTCATCAAACTAAAATGTAGACACCTTCTGCTCACTGCATTAGGAAGTCATAGGCATTAGGGCTCGCACTCAGATCATCACACTTGATCACATTCAATCTTTCGCATACACACACTGCTCTACATCCATGCAACAATTCTCCTTGCATTTATATTCTTTGCGACCTAAAACAATCTCAATTAGGTTGTCCTTAAGGAAACGTATGCACCTAAACTATGCAACACCAAATAGGTTGGCACCAAACACTTCCACAATATAAAGAAATGAAGCCAAACCATGCCACTACTTAATTGGGACCCAAATCTACACAAACACGCTTCTCAACACCTACTCAAACAACAATTATCCTCCGCAATTAGCGCTAGCATGTCAGGTCAGCCAAACCTGCACTAACACTAACAAGTGACTCCAAACACACCTCTCAAGGCCCGGAAATATCTCGCGGACCACACAGCAACACTCCACAATATCCATACAACATCTCGGAATATTCCGACATCATTAGAATATTCTGCATAGCTATTGCAACCACTTGAAACTCAAGAACACCTTCATTTTGTGCAACTAGACACATTGGCATAGACATCCAACACACCAGACAACTTTGCGGAACAACTCAATACTTGAAACTTCAAGGGAAGGTAGATACAAATGGTATAAGCACGTTCCCAGATCCACGACACTAGAACCTTCACTGCAGAGAAATGCGGAGCAATCTCATTTCTCCCAGTCAACCTTTTTCACCAGACAGACATACTGTCAAACACATCTTTCATTGTAGTACAATCCAGAACCTGAAACTCTGGATATAACACCTCTAAACACCTTTGATCATCACGTCCAAACCACATGAGCAGATCTTCAATCATGAAGAAATGCGGAGCAAAATCCCTGAACACCACTCTGTCACATTGAATTCTCTTTAATTCAAATTTTCTCAAAAGCACTTGGAAACCAAGTGAACCAACTTCATCAGCAACATTACTATCATCTCTGCAACACATCTATAGTACTTGTAACATGCAACTCTTTCCAACTACAACAATCTTCCCAAACATAAGTCAAGCCAACAACCTTTGCAACTATACTGAAGTAAGACATCAATGACAACACCATCATGTGTTGACATTAATACCAACAATTCCAGGCACATCATCAAGACCAGTAGTATTCCAACACTTATCTTCATACAAGGGATTGACATCAATGACAACAGCCAAGCAACTCACAAACAACTCAAGCTTCCAACATCTCTGAACCCAACATTTTGATAAAGAAGACTCTATACTTTAATATGTTAGGAAGTTCAGAGGGGGGTTTATTACATTTTGGCATTAATCCTCTTAAATCCTGAATGGAGACCAAGGTTATGAATAAATTAGTCTGCATAAGAATGTAAAGAATGAAAGGTTTGTAAGGAAACTGGATGGTTTTCATTGGAAGGTTTAAAAGTTCCTTTGAGCTTCTAAGAATAAAGGATTTCTTCACAATGCAAGCCCTTTATCAACCTGAATCTGATTTGCACTAGGGTTTGAAACTTTTAGTTGAATTCCCCTGTTCTGTATGTAACAATGGACAGGAGAATTTCCCACCTCATACGCAGTCTGACCAAGCATTTAAAAAAAGTATGTAGTGGCAAGGCCCAAAGCATACGACATATCACATAGTTTCTCTTTCTTCTGCATTCTGTACTAAGATATCATTATGTATGGCCCCTATATTTTTTGACCATTATAATTAGTATGATTACTCTG
The DNA here is from genome assembly GCA_007115665.2 of Sequoiadendron giganteum. Classification (NCBI taxonomy): domain Eukaryota; kingdom Viridiplantae; phylum Streptophyta; class Pinopsida; order Cupressales; family Cupressaceae; genus Sequoiadendron; species Sequoiadendron giganteum. Next base: position 706,520,058 of record CM021103.1, read on the forward strand.
GGGCAGCTTAATGTCCCTCTAGTGGTTTGTATTTAAATCTATTTTTGCATTGTTCCACAGAGCAAACTTTCAAAGGATTTCAAATTAGATCAGAACATGTTTAGAGGTTCATTGTCTTGGACTAACTGTTCTGTATCTTTCTGTTGTATAGCTAATTTCTCTGGCCTTCCACATACTACTGCAAGGATGGGTTATGAATAGACCCAATTATGGCTGGATGTCTTGTCACATATTTCGGCATACAAAATATTATAGTGTTCTTTGTGATCTGCATTTTTCTTTTTTTTTGCACATTTATTTTTCATCTTAAGATAGCCCTACTGGTGTAAGAAATAAGGAACAAGGTAAAATCCTTTCATTTCACAGAAATAATTGCTAATTTGCATCATCGAGATGATTGTCATGTGGAATGGCAATCTAGGAAACTCAAACTGTAATAAGTGCACTGGAATCTGAATATATACAATTCTGCATATATAAGTGACTTGAAAACACAAGGGCACACACACATGCACATGGAAGCAATAATGCTCAGATTCAAATATACAGAACTGTGTAAGGCTGGATTTCAATGTACTGTTTGAGTCCTGTCCCCTCAAAAGTCATGTCCTTGTAGTACAGATTGGATTTGGTGGTTGAATAGTTGAATACAAGGGTTCTATCCCACCTAGGAATCAATGAACTGGCCCCCTATGAAAGGGTTCATTTAAGTATATGGAGAGTTAATAGTGGTCATGTTCTCTTGAGCTTAATATTTCTTTGTTCAATAATATTTCCTTTTAGAAATGGCTGGTTTGTGCATGTTTAGGTAAAAATAAAGAACATTTTATAAGATGGGTTTGTGAGTTTCTGGATTCAGGTGCATGGTACGATTTTTAAACTTTATAGATTAGCACTGTGAACACAACCTACATAGTACACAAGATTAATAATTTTTATCACAAACGAAACAATCAGATAATTACTCATGTATTTATGTGAGTGCAGATTGGTTATTGCACTGTTTAGTTGGAAACAACACGCATGACACTTATTTTCTTGTTACACTCTCCTGGTTGGCATTTCTTAGAGTCTTCCTGTTAAAACTTCTTACAAATATCTAGTGCATATCATATCAGGTGGGCAAAAAGGAAGCCATAAAATACAAGGAATTTCACCTGGATTCATACCAGACAATTTGGACATGGCTGTGATTGATGAGATTATTACAGTTGCGTCAGACAAAGCAATAACTTATGCGAGGAAGATTGCCAGAGAGGAAGGATTGCTTGTAGGCATTTCATCAGGTGCAGCATATGCAGCTGCATTGGAGGTAATGGTAGAGCACCCACAATCACACAACACTAGTTGACTTTGCATCTCTTTATTTCCTCCATAGAATGACTGTAGAATGTAATTTGGGTGCTTTCAGGTTGGACAGCGACCGGAGAACAAAGGTAAATTGATAGTAATGATATTACCAAGCGCTGCAGAAAGGTATTTAAGCACAGATATGTTTTCTTCCATAAGAGAAGAATGCAGTAATATGAGCTTCTGAATAAAAATGAACATCTCAGTTCTCTCTGTCGCCCTGCTATTGACAGCAGTTGAATGAAATGATTTCTTCCGCTGATTTGGATTGAACATATGATAACGAATATCTCTTGCTCTTGTGAAATATGCAAATAAGTGGCATGGATCCATAACTATCCTTCTTCCAGATACAGAAGAATATCTATCAAATTAGTTTAACTTCCCAGTTTCAGATTTCAGAATAACGTAAGTGCTGTACCTTTATATTTTGAATTCCATATTAAATGCTGATGATCAAATCTAACAGTATTATATTTTAAGGGTGTAACAAAAGTATAAATAGATTTGAATTATCTGAATGCAAAACGTAAAACACTAAGCAAAAAATTAAAAACAATACCTTCCCCACCCCACACGGGTTAATATTGAAAACCCTAGTTTTGGAAGTGTACATTTGTAAATCCTTATTAAACATTGGGTTAATGTTTCTTGGACTGTTGTATGCATGCCACAACCTCCTCATAGGGGCCACTTTTCAAGGGTATAGACATGTCGGTAGTTGTAGTGGTTGTACTAGGCATAATTCTCATGGGTAACACGGTTCACCTCAATATTGAGGATGTCGATGGTGCTAGCACATACATGTATCTTTTGTTATCTATCAACCACATGATAGGGGTCCCTCAAGTTTGCCATATAGTGGCAAGGTTTTTTGATGAGTTTTGGCTCTCTCTCGTCATAACTGCAACTCAGCATAATGAGTTTAATAAAAGAGCCATTATGGGGTAGGAGTCAATTCTTGATAGCCAAACCTCTTGAATGGTTAGGAAAACCCTTTGAAAGTTATTTGCCACCTCTAGTTGTATTTTTTAATTTATTATGTTTGAAGTTTCACTTAACTTTCTAACATATGATTCTATTATAGCTATATTTTAGAGTTATATAATGGACACTTATTTATAATAAAAACCTAAAAAAAAATTAAAATCTCTCAACCTTAACACAAAATGTTGTGTATTGTTTTGCTATAAAATTAAAAAATGTACCAAAATGTGCATTTATTATAATTTTTTAATAATAACATACATATACATTATACATAAGATCATTTTATAAAAGATTTAGAAAGTTATATGATGAATGTGGTGGGTAATGGTTATGATGCATTGCAATTGTTTTTGTCATTAGATTTCATAATGAATTTTTATATGAAAGCTAATATATTAAAAATATCATAAACAAAGTTCTTAAAAGATCGGAAGTATTGACTTGGTTTATGATCTAAGGTGAACAATGCTCGAGCTATGCTCATAGTCCTTCACTATACATAACAAATAGAATAAATGACTCTAAATGATTATGGTATGTAATAATACATTAAACATGGCTTAAAAACTTGCACACTATATCTAATCATAAAAGAGCTAACAATAAGGTGGGTGGATGGATGAGGATGGGTGAGCACCACTCCACAATTACTTGTGTGGAGTGGTTGATGCGGCGAAGGGATACATGGCGTGGTCTGCAACTCATGTGGCTTGTTTGTTGGCAATCACAATCATGTTTTCATGCGATGCAGTTTAAACGATCTTTTCAACGGGTTGTTTGCATGCTTCATGCCTAATGGCATATGATGGAGGCAGGCACGTCTCACAAGGCACTCATAGTTATGTGGTGCAGATCTCCATTTCGTATAATCAAGGAATTTGGTGAGTTGGCTTTTTGACAATCCGTTGGTATTTTCACCAGCCCCGCATGGGTTAAATCTAGCAATTTTCCTCATTTTGGCATGGTGAGGTTTATTCTGCAAGTCTCGGCGAAGGGTCTGAAAACTGGTGGCATGGACACACCAGTTCACTTCTCAATAGTAAGTGACAAATGGCCTTTCTCGGCCCTGTGACGTCGCTTAGGCTGAGCCGGATCATTCGCCATCCCAACTATCTCATGTTTGCAACGATTAAATGCATCACTGGGAAGGACTTCATGGCAGGCGCTGAAGGTTACAGGTTGGACTCTAACATGTCCTCGAGGGTGTTGGCAGGCCTGTTGGATTTAAAAGTACCGAAGGCGGAGGCGAAGGTGATAAGGCAACCGCTGTTTAGGAAGGATTTGTTGGTCAGGTTGGATGAGACATTGGCTACGGCTTCCCTGGGAATTGGCATCCTGAGCTCGCGCGACTTGGGGTTTGTGGTAGACCCGGATGAAATAGTTAAATTCTCTCCCTTCCTGTTGGATTTGAATGGTTTGGACCTGATAGAGCATCGCAGGTTGGTGGCCGTTGGTGTGGAATTCCCAAGGAAGAAATATCATCTGGTGGCAGTTCAAAATGCTTCATGGAAATACGACTTCAAGGTCTTTGCGCAAAACAGTGTTTGGTAATTCGTTTGTGTAAAATGTAATAGTGTCTATTTGTCTGCTGGGGGTGTCTGGTTTCTAAGTTGGTAGTTTCAGTTTGGGGTAGCTTCGGCCATAGTTTAGTTTTTTTATGCTTCAATGGATAGTACTCTATGGTTCGGGTTCAATGGAATTTTGATGTAGATCTTGACCCTGCGTAGTCAATTTTGGGGGGTTGTTAGTTCTATTAAACAATGTTGATGGTCATCCTCTGCCCCATAGTCCTTGGGCACGAAATGTAAAATCTATTTTTGAAATATCAATATAAACTATATCTTACCTATCAAAAACAAAAAGAGCTAACAATAAGAACAAAAAGCATGGAAAAAAATTATGAAACATTTAAGAATTGATTTATTAGACTTTTTGTTACATTTTTATTTTATTATTCTTTTTCCCAAAACTATATCGAGCCTTAAATGATCTTTTAGAAACATGAATAATAAAAACAAAAAGCATGTAAAACTATAAAATATTTGTGACATTTTATTTATTAAGTTTTTGGTTAATCTTTATTTTGTTAAATATAGTTAGCAACGGCTCCAAGCGACGGCTTCAAACGACTCCAATGACTCTCTTCCCCTACGACTGCTGATGGAGAGCGTGCTTTGGGCGTGGATTTGGTTCCACACGTTGGTCTGACCTACGGGGGCCCTCCCATTGGGGGCTCCAGCGTACCTCCCAACGCTACCTCGGTGACATGCACGCACGAGAAGGTTCATTTTGGGCCTTTTCCTGTTGCTTTCGTGCCTCTTGTGGACGTGTCTGCGAAGGGGTCTGAGACTATTGTGGCCTGCGGGCTCCTGGCTGGGAATGATGCCGAAGTTGCGGGCTTTGTTCCTGCTTCTCGGATGGATGTCCCACCTTTTGCTAGGGGTTCTTTGGGAAGGGTTAAGTCCTTTTCTGAATCTGCTAAGGTGGGTGCTTGGCCTCCTACTCAGGTTCGTCGGTCTCTGCCCTGTGCTTAGGACTCCCCTGTGGTGGTTTGTGGTTCAGAGATCATTGAAAATGAGAAATACTATTTGAAATTGGGTGTGGTTTGCAAATTTAATGGCCTGTGGCCCTCCATCCTAGATCTCCACGACTGGGTGTCGATCTCCTGGAAGCCATTGGTCGATGGGGAGATTGAGCTCTACCCTAGCTTTAGGGGTTTCTTTATTGCTACCTTTGCCTCCCCCAAGGAGTGAAATAGTGTTTTGGACAGGGGGTGGATGTGGGGTATTCATTCTCTATCCATCAGGCCTTGGTCTCGTTCTTTCAACCCCCTTGCAGAGTCGTTGAACACCAGACCTATTTGGGTTCGTCTACCAAATCTTCCTCTCCAGTTTTGGGAGGAATCATGTTTTGAAGCCATTGGCAACACCATTGGATGCTTCTTAATGGTGGACTTTACAACTAGGGAGTTTGGGAATACTACAGTAGCTTGGTTGTTAGTTGATCTGGACATCTCCAAACCTCTCCATTGTGATGTTGTTTTGCTGGTGGAGGACAGACCTTGGAAGTAGCTCTTGGACTATGAAGATCTCCCCTTTCGGTTTAGGAGATGTTTTTCAGTGGGTTATTTGGCCTTTGCCTATCCTCATGCCCGCCACAAGGGCGTTGTGACTTGGTGGAAGGATGCTCTCTTGGACCACCTCATGGTGGGTTTTCCTTTGGATGTTTCTTCTATGGAAGTTGACCCTATTGTGCCTGCTCAAGAACATGTTTTTGCTCCTCTTCCAGATCTCCCTACCATGGAACCACATTTGGATTGATTTGCTGACATTATGAAGCCTATGCTTGCCCGAACCTCGTCAAATGCTTATGTTGGTCCTTTGACAATTCCTGTCTCCTCCCCTATGCAGTCATCTTCGTTGCCCTTGATGGTTGTTGAGGATCCGTTTCTCACCTTGCTCGGTGGACTTGGATACTGAGTCTTCCTAGTCTTTGGCTCTGAGGAAGAAGAAGGGACTCCCTCGATATGTCACTTCTTCGCGACCTAGGGTTAAGGGTGTCAGTTTAGTCCACTCAGATTCTGGAATTTTGTCCTAATTTGTGGTTTAACGATTGTCTGTCAGTTGTTTTTGTATTTGGTATGTCCTATTTTAGTTCATTCTTGTTTTGAACTAGCTCTATTTTGGCCCTTTGGGCTCTTTGTAAAAAGGGTACAACACCCTATAAATGCTGCTTATATTTTCAAAAACAAAAATAAAATAAAATTATTATTTTTATTTATTATATAATAATATTGTAATATTTATTAATTTTAATTATTAAAACAGTATTATAATTAGGTTGAGAAGTGTAATTATAATGACAAGGGGTGGAATGTAATGACATGAGTGTGTTAACAAATCTATTAACTTAAATTTGACATTTATTTACATGTCAATTATTAATATTTAATAATAAACATACTATTATTGGTGTCTTATTCAATAGAAACAATTGATAAGCTAGACAAAATATAGCTTTCCAAAATAAATAATGTTTGAAATAAAATAGTTCCTTTCATTTGGAAGATTTGTGCATTAAGATTTGCAAGGATTCATAGTTTTTCAAAAAGAGTAGAGTAACACCAATACTGTTTGGAGGATACTATTGTTGGGATCAAAGTCTTAAAACTTAAAGAGTTAAGGTTCATTAGGAAATTTGTAAGCACCTGGTCTACTCTTAGGGCTTTGGAAAGATGGATTCAAGGATAGTGGGGAGGCCCACTAAAAGGTTTTTTTTTGTGTGGCAATTTATCTTGACAAGTAATTAAAAATCAATTTTTTTGGTGGCCCATGGATGATGTTAGGTTTTTTTCTTTAAGAATGACTATTGAATTTTGATCCCAATCACAATATGTTGGAGAAAACCCTATTCTAGCTTAGGTTGTATATTCTCAATAAAATATTGATGAGACAATTCCTTTCTTAAGAGATTTGTGGATTAAGGTCTCCCAAGATTCATATTTTTTCAAAAAGATGAGAGTAATGCCAATATTGATTTAGAGGATGTTTTTTTGTTGGGGTCACCCATAGAACTTATTGAGGCTCATTGAAAAATTTGTAAGCACTTGGTCTTCTCTTGGGGTTTTGGAAAGATGGATTCAAGAATAGTGGGGGAATGATTTTACCATAAAACCCAGTTGAAGGTTTTTTGTTGTGGTGGTTTGCCTTGACAAGAAATTAAAATCATCATTTTTTTAGGTGGGACATGCATGATTCTAGGCTTTTTTCTTCAAGAATGACTATTGAATTTTGATCCCAATCACAATAGGCTAGAGAAAACCCTAGTCTAACTTAGGTTGTTTATTCTCCCAACAAAATATTGAAATCATTCCATGCTTAATAAAATTAGTAGTTGCATGGGCAATTTTTTAAGCTTGGATGGTAATAATCGAAATGGAAACTTGGGCTCCTATACAAATATTTGTGTTAAAATGGATTTATCCAAGAGAATTCTTAAATTTGCCAATCTTACAATGGAACAAGTTTGAATACAAAAGGTGGAGATGGGAGGTTATCAACCTAGATTTTTCCTTTGTTACAAGAACACGCATATTAAAGATATTGCTTGAAGAGAACAACAATAATAAGTAGTAGTGGGAAAACCTCAATCAATTGTTCCCACTAGCCTTGATCTAGAGATTGAAATTGTTGGGCTAATAAAGGGTATCTTGAATTCATCTTCCCCTCTTAAGTCTATTAGAAGATTCTTCACTTTCAAAAAATAGTTAATCTTCCCATCCCCATGAATGTTGTCTTTATGGATCAAATGAACCAATCTCTAGGATCAATGCCCCATTCTACAAATCTCATAATTAAGAAATCTCAATGAATTGCATTAATTCTCAAGAAGTAAATTAAATACAAAGGGTTATGGAAAGGATGCAAATATTCTCATTAATATGGATTCAATTGGGGGCCCTCCTTGCAAGTTTTTAGAAGGTGATGGTTTGGGGGATGAGCAGGAATTGTTTGCCACACAGATTTTTGTAAACAATGAAATTCAACAAGCTAGAAAGAAAATGACTTAAAAACAAATTGAATGGACTAATCTATCAACTCCAATGCAACCCTCATAAATAAATGATATGTCACTGTGCCTTGTTTAAGATGTGGATGCTAGATCATCTATGTAGCATAACACTATATTTGATTGATTGATTTCAGATTTCAACATAATATAGTTGCATAAGACTGATTGAATAATCAAAATGATAAGACTATATTTGTAGACTTAGGAGACGAGGATAAGACCAATAACCTAAGCTAACTAGAAAATCAATGGAGTCAACTCAACTAGAAATTCGATAATTACCATTTCAAATCATGAAGAGATAATATTGGATTATTTAATTTGATAATTAGATAAATGTGCACATGAAATTTTTATTTGTAGACTGAGTTAACTTGTGAGAAAAGAAGAAATTTCTAAAGTGAAGCGGAGCTATCTAATGATGGAAGAAAGAGTTGAGTGAAGAGATGAAAATGGAAATTATTTGTAATTAGTTCACATTTAATTAAATAATAAAATATGATTTAGTTAAATGGATAATGGAAATATTAAATGATAAATGAAGCTTAAGTGATAAATATTTAATGATGGTAATAAAGTGATAAATGTGATGATTAATTAATGAGATGAATGGTATGATTAATGTAATGAATGATTAATAAACTTTTGATGATAAGAAGAATGTTTCTAGTGTCCTTTGGTGATAGATCTAAGCTTCGGATTCTCGATTGCAGAGTTGTTGGAATATGGTTAGGTAATTATGTGATTGAGTTTTCGTGGCTTGACAAATTTTAGGGATTTGAATGCAATAATTGACAATTCGCCTTCAATCCTTCTTTAATCCTTTTCAATCCTATAATCTACACATTCACAAAAAGAGGAAATGTTGGCCCATTTAGGGGCTTGCATCAATCAAACCCTGTGTAAGTGTTTCCACTTCCACAATGGTAATGTCAATGATAGGAATGATAATTGAAAGGAAGGAATGATGAGATCGCAAAGGGTTACAACTCACCATCCTTCAATGGCTTCCTTGAAGAACTGAAGTCATTCACATCACCTCAAGGATTTGGATCTTGCTTCCTTAAATGCTTGAATGCTTTGGAGACCTACAACAAGGATTAGCCTTTACAAAACATGAATGTGAAGACACATAAACTTTGACATGATGTTGGATCTTGAATTGCTTCAACAATCTTTGAAAATGTTGCTCTTGACCTGCTCTATAGTTCTATTGATCATAAGTTTGCCAATATATTTTCACTTAGATTTCAAATGACGAAAAGACTAGGGATTTATATGCAATTGTGCTAATTTCCCAAAAATTAGATTCCAAAAGCCGACATTTGAAATTTGAATGTTAAAATGTCGACAATAACATATTAAAAATTGGTCCCCAACAAGATAGGGGGACCCATACACCCATGGATGTATGGGTCCTGGCCCTATCTGCCAAGAGATTAGTGTCAGAATCATACATTAATTGTTTGCATTTATTCAATGCTTGCAATCCTTCGGAGAACTGTAACAATAGGCTTTGGAATGTATAATTTAGGAAAATATGAGCTTAATTAGGTCCAATAAATTAAGGGGGGCAAAACATAATGTGAAATTGTTAAGGGTGACAATTTTCGACACTACAATAGCCTTAGACACACTTAAGATTAGGAGCACACATATTTTATCAGTTAGTCAATAAGTTAGTCATGGAGGTAGAGATACCAAAATGGGGGTTTGACCGAGGAAAACTCCTATATAGCCACCCATTTCCCCCTCTTTGTTGTGGTTTGAAAGCAATTTGCAAAGCTGAAGAAATGAGTGTAGACCTGTAGGTTTCAAGCTAGGAAGTTACAAATCAAGATCTAGACTTCTCAATCAAAAGCGTCAGTGCCCTTGACCTCTTAATTCAGATCTAAAGAAAGCAATTTGCAAAGCAGAAGAAATGAGTGTAGACTTGTAGGTTTCAAGCTAGGAAGTTACAAATCAAGATCTAGACTTCTCAATCAAAAGCGTCAGTGCCCTTGACCTCTTAATTCAGATCCAAGTTTGTAGAATAGGTGCACAAAACTTTGCCCTTCTCATATATGTCTTCAATTTGTGAGTTTTAAGTTTTGTTTGTACGAAAAATTTGTATTTTCATATTAGGTTACATAGTTAAATAGGTCAACTAACTCACATTAGATCCAATCAATTTTGAAGGCAACAAAACAACTAGGTACAAGGTAGATTGGCTCTCCTTTCAAGTTGTTATCCAATCTTATCACCTTATCATCTTGGCTTTTAATGTTGATGCGAAGAAATATTGATCTTAGTACTCTATTCACTAGGCCTAGGATCTCTTTTTCCATATCACAATTACAAAATTCTACTCAATAATCCCTTACTAATGTTGCAAACCCTATTTTCCTTCTAGAAATATTTCACTCCTTAATATTATATTAACTATATCAACAAATCCTATACAAAATGTATAGGAAATGATTTTTTCACCTTCCTTGAAGGTGTACTTCTCAAGAACAAACGATATAGAAAATGAGACAACTTTGCAATCAAATCATCATTCATATAAAGCAACCAGAAATAAATCACAATATAATCGAAAACAACACTGAAGAACTGCTATTTCTTCAAATAAGTGTTGTATATAATACAAAGGATTTTTTTCTTCTCTTTCCAACCTTCTTATAGATGAAAGATCCATTTATTCTATAGGAAAGATACAAAGACAACCCCCAAGGATGGAAAACACTTGTTAATCCAAGCTTACAAGATGAACTACCAAAACACTACCTAGAGGAAGACACATGAAGTCCTCATGAGGAAATAAAAACTACCTTAAAGCTATTGCAACTATTATTTAGAGCTAAATCAAACTCTTAACTATTCTCTAGTCTGAAAGTGTCGAATGTCAGTTTTCACTATAGTGCCTGTTTCTACATTTTATGTTTTTTGTAACTAAAAGTTTTGGCATCCTCTCTGAAGTATGCCATTGTGTCAGTTCTATGATAAAACTAGCTCTATGATCCCCTAGGGGTATTCCATCTCAAAGTCCCAAAAACTCAGTTATAGATTCATCATTTTGGAATATATCCATACTACGTGGATCTCATTGGTCCCAATCAATAAGTTGGGGGTATATTAGTTGAATTTTGTCATTGGAAGGTGAAGGCTCAAAAGACATATGGGATATGGTGCAAATGTTGAGACCATGGAATAATGTAGAGGATTTATCATTTGTGTGAATTGTTTGAATTGATTGATTCTTTGATAGTACATAATAGAAAGCTTAGAAAATACATAGTTGACAATAGAAATGTGAATTCAAGAGAGAAAATTGCAAATCAAAATTTTCCAATAGCGAATAAAGCCAATGACAATGAATTGATATCCAAATTAATTTATGCCTAGATTGATGCCTCAATAAAGGTGTCATATATCATTCAAAAGTGTTTGAAACTACATGAAATAAAGGAATTTTTGGATCAAGCTGAAAAAATGAAGAAGTTGCATAAAAAGAGAGCATGACAGAGCTTGGTTTTCCCTTGGATTTTGACACAATAGAGTGATCCGTTGAAAATGATGCTTTCAAAAAGAAGATGGAGGATACAAGGAAGAATGATTTGGACCAATTTCCTCAAAACCTAGATGAGGCAAACTTTTTTGGATTCCATCAAACCATTGATAACCTGAATGCAACTTTGATTGAAACATTCAAGTCACATTACAATTTCAATTATGAATATTTCACAAATTTTCAAGTCAGATACTATTAGTTAGAACAAATTTCACCTATGGCGATAGAGCATGCAACAAAAGTTCATGGATTGATTTGACGATATGAGTTTCCAACTCATCTCTATGTAGAGTTGTTTTTAGCAAGATTTCGCATTACCTCTATGTATTCCTTCATTTCAAAATTGATAAAAAAGCTCAAATTCATTTATGTGTTCAAATAATATACATATTATTTATCTTCTCAATTTAAAAAAACTTTGATTTCTACTTATAGATACACATTAAACGATTGTTATGTTGTATATTCTACTATTGTTATTAAGAATTGAGTTGAATCATTGAGTGCATGTAAAACTTATCAGTATAACAATAAAAACAAGAAATTATTAATAATATGTTAATTAATAAATATAAATTGAAAAATATGTTTAATAACTACTTAACCAATTTGAAAACAATGTTTAAAATTTAGATTCTACATTGGACCAATGAAAATTAATAGTATGTTAATTTATTCGATATAATTCATGGAATTTACAATATAAAATGTCATCAATGATAGTTTGGAATATGATTCATGAAATACAGTATAAATACCTAGTAACTACTAAATCCCTTGCATTTGTCAATTCAGCTCCTGATCCTCACTCTAATGATGAGATTGAGATTCATCTTGACTCTAAGTCTGGTCTTTGTTTTCTTCACCTTACACATGTCCACTTAATTGCATCTCAACATTCATTGTGCCACTATCACTAAGGTTTGAAGTGTTGCACAACCCTATTCTTTCACATATAAACTTCCAAATTGTAAGTGCACTTTCAAAAATTAAACTTTGGATATCATACTTAAATGTATACATCCTGAAGCAATTTTCCAAATTCTTGTCTAGTTGGTTTCTTAGATCTTTGATTTCAAAAATCCTAATGCACTGAAAACTCTCTAGTCCTCCACTAACCCCAATATGATTTGACATAAATCAAGAAGCTTGAAATATTCTGATAATGAATCACACAATATTTTACTTTGATCTAAGGTTTCCCAAATCCTTTTTATTGATCTCGCTTGTATGGGATTCTCCAAGGAGTCAAACTATTCAATCATAGTTATTGCAAAATAGTCAAATTGCTCTACAAGCTTAGGTTTACTTATAATTCCTTCTATTTTTTGTCCATTGTATTTTGAACATTTCAAAAAATATTTGGCCAAGGTAGTTATGCTCCTATGATAATCGTTTGGTATATGGTGGACCCAAAATTGAGGATGCCCAATAGACATGGATTCAAGTATTTCATCTCGAGGGAATCATTCTATAATCTTTGAGAAAAAGAGATTTTGTAATACCTTTTAAAGTAGTACTTAAAGAATTGATAATATCATTAAAATTTTCCTTTGTAACACTAACATCTCTGGTAGAGCACCTAATTGCCATACAATAATGCATTGGTATCACAAATCCACGTCCACAAAGACATAACTCCTCGCTTGCATTAAATTGTAAAAAAAGTATCAGGATTGTTCAAATCTATAATTAATTGTCAACTTTTAAATTTTGGTCTTCCAAATGGATAATTTGATAGATGTAGATTATCAAGGGCCATGCATGTCATTTTACGTAGTTTACTATATTTTGAAATATACATAGTTCTTTCTTGGGATTTTTTCACAAGATTGTTTAGTTCCTCTAGCATGGGGAGAAGATCAGGTAAAGATAAGATTGTCTCTATATCACTTAACCTATGTGAGAGGTTAGGATCTTTGCCTATTGTGTGGCAATGTTTGTGCTTTACTCCAATCAAGGATTGATATTTTGAAAAAAACTTCTTGTTGTTGCAGGGGCACTTGAGTCTTGATGTAAAAAGGGGTCTAGTGAGTCTTTTGGCATGTAATAAGGTCTTGAGGACCATTTCTCATGTTTTTAGGTTGTTTTGAGTCATGTTGAGTCAATTTTGTAAATATGGTAAAAAGTTGCAAAATTTTGTCATGCAACTTTTGCATTTTTGCACTTTTTGGGAAGATGAACTATTGGGTTTTGAAAAGGAAATTGGGAACAACTTGTTTTTGTTTGAAAATGTTTAAATAAGCCTTGTGGAGGTCGATACAAGGTTCTGGTGTTGAGATTTGGTGATAAGCAATAAAATATACTCTATTTTTTGTATTTTCCATTGATTTCTTACTGCTACACAAGATAGTACAGTTTCGTACGGCCTCAAAATGTTCTAAATTGTATTGGATAGATGATGGATTGAATCTTCTATCATTTGCAGTTGATTTAATCGGTTTTCATTAAGTTAGGAGAGAGTTAGAGCAATTTTGTTGCAAACAACCAGAAACCCTAGTCAAAGAGGGTTTGATTGAAGAGAAATGGTTTTTGGCCCATTCCACCGGTGAAAAGGCTTGATACTCAGTGGAATGGATTTAGGTAGGATTCTTTTAGTTTTTTTAGTGTTTGCAGTCGCAAGGGATGGAGTTTGGTGTAATTTTGATGAAGCCCTAGCCTAATATCATCATGTATTAGGCTTAAGAGATAGATAGACCTAGGGTTTTGTAGATAAGTCGTTTGGAGATTGTTCCAGTTGATGGAAGTTGCATATACAGACCCCATGTAACATGTTGGAATCCTTGAAGTGAAGAATTGAAGTTTTGAGATTGAAAACCATATTGTTTCCTTGTTGTACAAGCCTAATTAGGCCTAATTCGAAGTGTAGCAGTCCAATTTTGGCCTTTGTGTTCCAAACCACCCCCACTTGCAATTAATATGTGTTGTTAAATGGCATAAAGGGTATCTAAACTTGTAATTATATTTTGGGTGTGAATTCTTTCATGAAAGTTGTGTTGGAAAAACCACTTATGGAGTGCTACTAAGAGTTAGTAGACTAGAGGAGAGAAACCCACCAATAAGTGATTGAAACCTTATTTGATTGTTTTAGGTCATATTGAGGATAACCATCCCTACTCTACATCAAATTGGTATCAGAGCCTAGGTTGGTCTGTAAAAATGAAAAGTGTGAAACAAAAGAGAATGAGATGCCTCCAAAGAGTAACCCTATGGCTAGGGAAATGAATGAGATGAAAGAGAAGACTACAAAAGAGATTAGGCGATTGAAGGAAATCCAAGATATGATGGTAGCAATGCTTGAGGCTGTTGAAACCAGTTAGATGAGAGGTATGGTCATGGGTGATGTGAGTGACCATGAAGAAGGGGAAGAAGAGAATCCCCAAGAAGAAGAAAAGGAATTGGATCTTGATGAGCAGAAGATGGCCAAGCTACTGAGAGCAGTCAAGGAAGATAAGCACAAGGTAAAGATGGATTTACCTATGTATGGAGGGAACTTGAATGATGAAGAGATCTTGGATTGGATTGCAACACTTGATAATTACTTTGAATGTAAAGATATACCTAAGGAACAAAGGGTCAAGTTGGCAAAAACAAAATTGAAGGGTCATGCCCTACTTTGGTGAGATTATGAGAAGACTGAAAGGAGGAAGAAAGGAAAGTCAAAAATTGTCTCTTGGGATAGAATGATGGCCAAGCTTAAGCGTAAGTTCTTACCGACTGATTATGCAATTCAATTGTACAAGAAACTTCAAAATCTGAAACAAAGAGATATGGATGTCAAAGCCTATACTAAAGAGTTTTATAAATTGAGTATAAGAGCAGGTTACATGGAGGATGATGTGGAGAAGGTGGCTATATATCTCAATGGGCTAAGGTTTAACCTTCAAGATGAGTTAAGTTTGACAAACCCAAGAATGGTAGAGGAATGCTACCAATTGGCAATTAAGGCTGAAGACAAGCTAAAGAGGAGGCAAGACAAACAAAACAAGGGTAGAGGAAAAAGTTTCAGAGGAAGAAGCACCTTTAGTGGTAGAGGATAGTCCACAAAACCTCAAGGAGAAGCAAGCATCAGTCAAGAACAAGGGGCGGATCATAGAGTTGGATTTAGGGGAAGAATACCCAATAATAGAGGCAAATTTGGAGGTCTAGGAAGAGGTTCACAAGGATTCACAAGAAAGTGCTATCATTGTAAAAAAATTGGACATCAAGCATGACAATGTCTTGAGAAGACACCCACTACTTCACTTGGAGGAGAAAGGAGAACCCAAATTGTTCAAGGAGATGATTGTGAGAGTGTAAACTCGCCATCACATCATGTTGGTCTAGAAGTAGGTGAATCACTCATGGTAAGGAGAAGTCTCATTAAGGTACTAGTAGAGAAGGATCCACCCCAAAGGAAGACTCTCTTTGGAACCACTTGTAAGTGTTTGGGTAAATTTTGTAGAGTAGTAGTTGATTCAGGAAGTACATATAACTTGGTCTCTACTGAAATGGTTGAAAAGCTTAAATTGAAGAAAATTCTTCATGCTACTCCTTATATTGTTTCATGGCTTAATAAGGGACAATAAGTAGTGGTAAATGAATAAATTTGGGTGGATTTTCATATAGGAGGATACAAAGACGAATTTCTATGTGACATAATACCCATGGATGTGTGCCACTTGTTGTTAGAGAGGCCTTGGCAATATGATAAGAAGGCCAAGCATGATGGAAGGAAGAACACTTATGTGATTGAAAAGGATGGGATCTCATTCACCCTCACACCTCTACAAGATGATGATAAAGCTACACATGAAGGACCTAGTGTGATGATAGTAAAGGAGAAGGAGTTCGTAAAGAGCTTGGAAGAGAACATGGGATATGCAGTCATAGTGAGACCTAAATCTGTCATAGCATCAGATGAGAAGAAGGAATAATTACCTTTGGAGGTGAAATCATTGTTGGATCCATATGTTGATATTGTTTTGGATGAGATACCTAATGCATTACCACCTGTGAGAGACATTATTCATCAAATAGACTTCATTCCAGGAGCTAGCTTACCCAACAAGGTTGCTTACAAAATGACTCCTCAACAAAATGAGGAAATAAAGAGACAGCTGCAAGAACTTCTTGACAAAGGGCTGATTAGGGAAATTTTGAGTCACTGTGTTGTTCCAACAGTCCTAGCACCCCAAGAAAGGAGGAGAGTGGAGGATGTGCACCGACTCAAGGGTCATCAACAAGATTACTTTAAGGTATAGGTTTCCTATCCCAAGAATTGAAGATTTAATAGATTGTTTGGGGGGTGCAAATTACTTTTCTAAGATTGATCTTAAAAGTGGATACCATCATATTAGAATCAGACCTGGTGATGAGTGGAAAATATCTTTTAAAACTAATGAAGGTTTATATGAATGGATGGTGATGCCTTTTGGCTTGTCAAATGCTCATAGTACCTTTATGTGCTTGATGAATGAGGTCCTCAAACCCTTCATAGGTAAGTTTTTTGTTGTGTATCTAGATGATATTCTTGTCTTTAGTAAGACTAAGAAGGAAAATTTGAGGCATTTACATATGATTTTGAGGAAGCTACATGAGGAAAAGCTGATGATAAACTTGAAAACGTGTGAGTTCTTGAAAAAAAAGTTGGTCCACCTTGGATTTGTGGTGACTAATGAAAGTTTGAAGATGGACTCTAGCAAGGTTGAGGCTATTTTGAATTGCCCTACACCAAAGTCAAGGGATGAGGTAAGAACCTTTCATGGCCTAGCCAGCTTTTATAGGAAATTTATAAAGGGTTTTAGTCACATGTGTGCTCCTATGATTGATAAATTTAAGGGTGATAAGAGGAAGAAATTTGTGTGGACTAAAAAGGTAGATAGAAGCTTTAAGTATTTGAAGAAGAGAGTGTCTTAACAGCCTATATTAGCTTTTCCAAGTTTTTATAAGGTGTTCACCATTGAATGCGATGCAAGCAATCAAGCTATAGGAGTTGTCTTAAGCCAAGAAAATAGACCGATTGCATTTTTCAGTGAAAGGTTGAATGGAGCTAAAAGAAGGTACTCCTCTTATGACCTTGAGATGTATGCCATGGTATAGGCCCTAAAGAAATGGAGACATTACTTTCTCCCTAAAGAATTTATAGTATTTACTGACAATCATGCATTGTAGTTCTTGAACAATCAAGAAAAGCTTAGCCATAGGCATGTGAAATGGGTTGAGTATTTGCAGGGGTATATTTTTACCATAAAGCACAAGAAAGGATAGTCGAATAAGGTAGCAGATGCACTCAGCATGAGAGATTTAATGGTCCAAGAAGTTCAGTTACATAGTGTGGGGATTGATTCTCTAAAAGGTATGTATATTGGTGATGAAGATTTCAAGGATATCTATGCAAATTGTTTACAACCTTGTAGCAGCAGAAATGAGAAATGGTTGGATTTTCTAATATAAGATGGTTTTCTATTTAAAGGAGCCCTTTCATGCATTCCTACATGTTCTATGACGACTAACATGATTAAAGAAAAGCATTGTGGCAGTTTAGGGGGTCACTTTGGTGTTGACAAAAATTTGGAGCAGGTGAGAAGATACTACTATTGGCCTAGGATGCAAGTTGATGTGAGAAATTTTGTGGAGAAGTGTAGCATTTTCCATAGAGCTAAGGGAGATAGTAGTAATGCAGGTCTATATCAGCCACTCCCAATCCCAAATAGGCCATGGGAATCCATAAGCATGAACTTTGTGATCGGTGTACCTAGGACTCCAAGAGGATTTGACTCAATATATGTGGTTGTAGATAGATTTTCTAAGATGACACACTTTATACCTTGTGATACCACAAGTGATGCTTCATACATTGCAAGAGTCTTCTTCAAGGAAGTGGTGAGGATCCATGGATTTCCATTGACCATTGTTTCAGACTGATATAGTAAGTTTGTGAGTCATTTTTGGAGGACTCTATGGAAGAAGCTTGGTACAAATTTGACTTTCATCTCTGCCTATCATTTGCAAACAGTTGGGAAGACATAAGTAGTAAATAGAAGCCTTGGATACCTTATGAGATGCCTAACAAAGGAGCATGCAACTCAATTGCATTTAATCCTTTACAAGCTGAGTATGCATATAATGATTCTGTAAATAGAAGTGTTGGTAGAAGTCCATTTGAGATTGTGTATGGCCTACAACCCAGGGGTATATTTGAGTTGAGGGAAATTGGTGGCATGGAGAGGAGAAGTGTTGAAGGAGAAGGGTTTGTTGTTGCTATGTAGGAAATACACCAACAAGTGAGAGATAATCTTCAAAAGAATGTTGAGAAATACAAGAAAAGTGTAGATGTGAAAAGGAGAGAGGTTCATTTCAAAGTGGGGGACTTGGTCTTAGCTCATTTGAGGAAGGAAAGACTCCCTAAGGGGCAGTACACCAAACTACAAATGAAGAAGATAGGGCCATGTAGGGTGGTCCACAAATTTGGAGCAAATTCATATGAGATAGAAGTCCCCCCTAAGGTTGCTATCTCTCCCATTTTTAATGTTTCTTACCTATACCCTTATAAAGGGGTTGTGATTGTAGGTGATGATGCAAGTACGTTAGAGGTTTCAGATGAAGATTGGATTGAGGACCTTCCTCCAAGCCAACCCTTCGAGTTAGAGTGCATTTTGGACAAGAAGGAGCTTAAGAAGACAAGGAAGAAGACATATTATCAGTACCTGGTCAAGTGGAGAGGGCTGCCAATGGAGGATTCAACTTGGATGACTGAAGAAGATATTGTTAAACATGGATGCACAATTGCGGGTCTATCCTCAAGTGGGACTTGAGCATATTTTGTCTAAGGAGTATGGTGCAGGGGCACTTGAGTCTTGATGTAAAAAGGGGTCTAATGAGTTTTTTGGAATGTAATAAGGTCTTGAGGACCATTTATCATGTTTTTAAGTTGTTTTGAGTCATGGATTCAATTTTGTAAATATGGTTAAAAGTTGCAAAATGTTGTCATGCAACTTTTGCATTTTTGCACTTTTTGGGAAGATGAGTTGTTGGGTTTTGAAAAGGAAATTGAGAATGGTTGGTTTTTGTTTGAAATTTTTTAAATAATCTTTGTGGAGGTCGATACAAGGTTTTGGTGATAAGCAATAAAATATACTTTGTTTTCTATGTTTTCCATTGATTTCTTGTTGCTACACAAGATAGTATGGTTTTGTGCGGCTTGGAAATGTTCTAAATTGTATTGGGATTGATGATGGACTTAATATTCTATCATTTTCAATTGATTTCATCCATTTTCATTAATTAAGGAGATATTTAGAGCAATTTTGTTGCAAACAACCAGAAACCCTAGTTAAGGAGGGTTTGATTGAAGAAAAATGGTTTATGGCCCATTCCACTAGTGAAAAGGCTTGATACTCAGTGGAATGGATGTAGGTAGGATTTTTTTAGTGTTTTTAGTGTTTGCAGGAGCAGGGGATGGAGTTTGGTGTAATTTTGACGAAGCCCTAGCCTAATATCATCATGTATTAGGCTTAAGAGATAGATAGATAGACCTAGGGTTTTGTAGATAAGTCATTTCGAGATTGTTCCAGTTGATGGAAGTTGCATATATAGACCCCATGTGACATGTTGGAAGACTTGGAGTGAAGTATTGAAGTTTGGAGATTGAAAACCATATTGTTGCCTTGTTGTACAAGCCTAATTAGGCCTAATTCTAAGCGTAGCAGTCCAATTTTGGCCTTTGTGTTCCAAACCACCCCCACCTGCAATTGAGATATGTTGTTAAAGGGAATAAAGGGTATCAAAACCTATAATTATATGTTAGGTTTAAAGTCTTTCATGAAATTTGTGTTGGAAAAAACACTTATGGAGTGCTACTAGGAGTTGGTAGGAGACCCACCAATAAGTGATTGAAACCTTGAAGTTCTGATCATTTTAGGTCTTATTGAGGATAACCACTCCTGCTCCTCATCAATTGTGCTAGCCCATTCAAGGAGATTCATCTAGTATCAGCATCCTTAAGAAGCTCGTTTCATTCACTTATTACCTCGGCAAAATTTTAAAATTCCACAAACTATTTGGTACTTCGATAAAAGTATGAGTAGGTCTCGCGGACTAAATTTTCTACTTTTGATATTGAAGAAACTTGATTACAATTTTAAATGCTAAATTCATTTTGTGTTCCATGCAATGAATGACAATCATGTACTGTGAACAAGTAGTTTGTAACTTTACAAAAATATTGTTCCTATGACCTTGCATTACTAAAGCTCTATTGGCTCCTGCACATACAAACTTTTTGGAAATTGTGAAGTCATCCATACCTCCAATTTCATTCAAAGATCTCTTAACTAGTTCAAATAAATTTTTTGACGTTGAACACTCCTTCATTTTACAAACATTGAGTGGATGAGGTTGGTGGACATGTTTGTTACAATATACACATGCATACATACCCAAAGATTATTATCTACCATAGTAACTAATTGCTTAATTTTAGGTTTTCATTGACTCGCTATTCACTAATGCAATAGTGCTTATATTTGGAACTTGCCTATGATCTGAATCGAGAGCTCACAAGTTCAAAATTGAATAAATATGTAAAAATGAATCAAAGTTTTGATTGTATTTATATCAATCCATATTTGGTGAATTCAACAAGATTTTTAAATGGTATATTAAAAATTTGGCAAATCTTGCATGATTATACAATCATACACTTAAATGTTGGGAAAATCAAACCTCGACAAAACACATATGTTGTAATTTCTAAGGCAATTATGGACCTAGGATTAGCATGGAGTTAGTATTGGTGAAATGGGACCTCATACACAATTATTTTTTGATGATATTGTGATGAGGGTGCAACCTGAGACACAGAAAATCACATAGAAAAACAAAGATTCTTATTATTTTCAAAATATGAAATTCTTACATGCAGAGGATCTCAAATCCTCGAGTTCTGCAATACATGCAAACTACAGAAAGTTACAGAAATTCCCCTTTTCGCAACATGCGATCTTCTTTCCCCAAAAACTACCCAAACAAATCAGAAACCAACCCATAAATAGCCCCTTTCCCCTTTTGGAGCCAAAAACAACATTCTAATTATGCACCAACTTCTGAAGGCTCTAACTCAAGATCTAACCGTCAGATCTTCAATCATAATACCTTCTCAGAAAGCTAACCACTTTCATTTTCCGCCAATTTTCGAGCCCATCCGGAGCCTTTAAGTCCCTCAAAATTAGCTCCGAAGATTTTGTAGGGCAAAAAGCAGAAACTGAAACTTGAATAACTTTTGAACCGGGAATGATCTTAGCCTGATTCTTTCACCAAAGTGTTTATTATTTTGTCCCGAAGCTTCCCTTAAATTTTTGCCTCCTCACACCTTCAAATTCATACCTGCTAAAAATAGCAGTTGAGCAAAAAAAGTAGAAAAGTAGTTCTGAAAGTTGGGAATTCTTCTTCGACGAAAAGGGTATCCAGAAATGCAAAAACATCCACAAAAATCTAAATGAAAGTAAATATATTTTTGGGTGATGTAGGATTGCCCTTACACCACTGGATGCTCTGCATCATATTGGTGAAATGGATCCTAATATGTATTTTTTTTAATGTTATTGGCAAAATGGGTCCTCACATGCAATAAACATTTAATGTTGTTGGAAAAATGTGTTCTAATACACAATTTTATTTTTATAGTATTGAGACGCATATTTATATGGCGATGCATTTCCTGATTTGAAAACTAGGGCTAGGGTTTCCAAAGTTTAAATCACGACACACTTTGTGATTTTCAATTTGAAATGCCTTCGAGCGTCATAATTTTAAATTTAAATATAGCGACGCTATTGCAAATAGCAACGCTATTGTGATTTTTGAGCTAAAAAATCCAAAATGAGTCAAAAAAAATTGATGCTTTGATGTCATGCGCTTCATGGGTGCAGGAGCTCATTCCACCATTGAAGTCGTGTGAGCATTGGCCCACAGTGTTGGAGAAACTGGGTGATTTTTCCAAGTTGTGCTAGGAGCACTTAGGAGAGATCGGTTTATGGTACGTTTTATATGCACCTGTCATCTGAACTCATCTAGCGATGATGACCACGTTGTGTGAAAGATGGCATAGTGAGACTTCATTGTTTCACCCTCCAACAAGCGAGGCAACAGTGAAATTGAGGGACGTATGGCAGATTCTGAGCTCTCCAATACATGGCAAGCGTGTGATTTATGATGTCAATGCCATATACGATGCCTGTCATGAGGTGATGAAGATTGAGGACATCATTTTAGTCACATCACAAATAGACCTCGAGATGTACAGAGGTCGTGTGCCCATATTCTGATTGATTATTGCAGCCATCATTTCAGGTTTGGTCTCTCCAAACCAACAAAGCAAAGTGTTTAGCTTAGGATGGGGCCTAGCATGGCACAGGATGCTCTATAGGAGGATAAAATTTGCATGGGGGTTGTTGGTTTCGGCTTCTTTGTATCATGATATGCACAATTTTGTCTACTATGATGGAAGGGCCATTGGCACAGGGGTTACCTTGTTGCATATTTGGGCTTGGGAGCATATTATCCTGCTTTGTCTGATTGTACAGATGGTTGATGTTGAGCCAAATGATCCCATGATTTGGTGGTATAGAGGCGCCATCACCCTATGGCATATAGGGTAGCTTGGACTCTTGTACTGGTAGTGGGTATTGGATGATATGACAATGTTTAGATGGTGACCTTGGCTACACATGCCAGGGTGGTATGATGATGCACAATAGTTGTTTTTCACCAAGCAGACCCGATACATGTAGGATCGAGAGCACATGATCATAGAGAAATATTTTCCAAACAAGGTGGCATGACAGTTCGAAGAGCAGTAGGACAGGCCAGATGATGCCTACAGAGCCATCTTTGTGAGGTCACCTCAAGAAGTTCCCACATGGAGACCCACTATTCCAGCTCTGGAGGTAGTGGGAGAAATATATGTGATTTAATACATGCTTCTGAAATTTGAGGCAAAAATATTAATTAAACCATTAGAAACATGTAGTTTGTTATGGTGAAATTATTAATTACATATGTACATAAAATAAATTGATGGAAAATTGAAATGCATTTGACCAATACTTCGTAAAATCTAGGTGATTTGGCCACCTCGTTGGTTGCAATGTGTTTTCCAATTTTGAATCAGCCAATTGAACTATTCGCCACTAAAATAATCCCTAGTTTTTGGTATAATGAATCTAGAGAATCTTTGATTTGTACATAAATAAACAGTTTATTAGCAAATGTTCAATCTTGGTCCCTTGGGGATGTTAGTTAGATCCATGCTCTCATTGTTGTGTTTCATATTCTCCCAATCATATGGTGGTGTCATCATTTTTTGTTTGGTTTCCCTTGGGAAGGGAGAGTGTGTGGGGTGTGGGGTGAGAATATCCCCTTCCTCTCTTGTATCCTTGGATTCATTTTGAAATCCCTTACTAATCTCCTTACATTTTGGGAAGCATCTCTACCATTTACATGCGTTTTCAAAGATCGAGTGGATCATGAGATTTGGTGTGATCTCCTATTTTTCCGCCTTAGCTTTCCATTTGTTTGTTAAATATTTTTTAAGGGTTTCTCATGTTATAGAAACCTAGTAGAGTGTCTAAGATAAGGTCTTGAGAGTGGGTCCTAGAGTGGCCTTTCATTCAGTATTTGTCTCTAGAAACTTGCATTAAACCTAGACTAGGTCAAGACTACAATGTGATTTTGGGACTACAATGTCATATGTCGAATTCCTTCCCACATGTTGGTGTCCCTCCCACACACTAGTTTCCTTTCTGAATGTTGCTAGTCCTATATTTTTCGAACAACAAACACCTAATATTTTTCTAGGAAAATTTTGTATGCAATAGTTATTCATCTATTCTTGGAGTCTTTCCCATGTTGGCATTTGGTTGATAGGTGTCCTTTGTTGGAATTTATTTCATCTTTTTCATTAGGAAGTGTTCCTTTCCACAAAAAAAGTTGGAGGGCTTGTACCTCCTAGTAAAACAACCTATTGTAAAGGGTTTTCCCTTAGGTTTGGGTGTTTTTGGTGTTGTCAAGGACTGGATTGGATTGGAGGTAGTTGTCATCCTACTCCATGTTTAAAAAGTTGTGGTCATTCTATCTAGTAAAGATATTATATCTCCTAGTGGTTCTACCTCTTGCATAGACTTTCCTTGGTGTTGCTAATTTCATCAAGTGTGTTAGGGAGTGGATTCGATGTATATGGTTTCCTCATCCTACCCATGTGTTAAGTTCATGAGAGAACACAATTTTGGAGTAGAACTCAATCATCATTGTGGCATAGATCTCCTATCACATAGGATCATTGTGGTGACTTGTCACATGATTATTAAGTCTTTTCTTGCTCCACCTTGCTTAGAGCAATGGTATTGTCTATTTTTTTTTCAATGTCTTTGTGGCATTCTTCACACAACACTTTGTGTGTGCATTAGCATGTAGTTCGACATGTCAATATTATATCTTAATTACTAAATTCATTGTTAGGTTGTTCTTTAAAAAAAATACACTTGGCCAATATCCTAAGTGTGAGGATTGGAATTACATTATATTTCTTCATATTCTTTTTAGGAATGAGAAGATATCTTGCATACATTTTTTAATTTATTTTGTTACTTCCTAAGTGAAAGAACATTTGTTTTCACATTCTTATATCTTCATTTATTAAAAAAAATTCATTAATTTGGAAGGTTGTGTGTCTCTTTTCTACTCTCTTGAGGGAGACTTTTTTCTCACATCATACTTTTATACATTAATTTGGGAGGTTGCATGTCTCTTTTCTACTCTCTTAAGGGATAATTTTTTCTCACATCATACTTTAGAGCATCTTGTGATTTTTATTTTATAGAGGGGTTTTTCTCCCTTTTTAAGAAATTCTTAAATGTGTATATATATATCTCAAGACCATTTTTTATTTTGGGGAGGGGGAGACAGGGGAGCTTTTGCATTTTTTTAGGAATTTTTTTTAAAGAAATTCTTGTGTTTTTGGGGGGGATTTTTGTGTTTTCTTTTTTAGAAGAATTTTTCTACAAATTCTTGTGTTTTTTCTAATTAGGCTTTATTGAACACATCATTATTTTTTCTTTCTCTAAATTACATTTATAAGAGGAATATAATTGTAAATAAGATATTTTATCTTTATATCTCAAGTTGTAAATTATGTTGTCCCTATAAATTATGTGATCCCTATTTCTATATATTTTTTCACTCCTTGATTCTAATTGGGACACATCAATATTTTTTTCACTCCCGAAATTACACTTAAAAGAAGATAATATTAAAAATAAGATATTTTATCTTTATATCTCAAGCTGTAAATTATGTTGTCCCTATTAATTATGTTATCCCTATCTTTGTATGTTGATGGTCCATTGGCAAGAGACACATTCAAGGAACTAAAAGGTTGGTGATGATAAGAAATTTGATAATAAGATAGGTATAGTTGAGATAAAGGAAGAAACAAGAAAGCAACTGCAAGGAGCTAGTGAAGAGGCACATTGGCCTCATGGTTTTTATCCAATGTATATTGATGATAATTTTTGTATAGGTGCAGACCAAGGAGATAATGAAGATGATGAAGAAATGGACAGCGGCAATGAGGCATATGAAAGAAATATAATTTTGGACTCTTGCAGTTGAGAAGGAGATAAGAAGGTGAAGATACAAGAAGGAAGAGCAAAACAAAAGAGTGAAAACCAAGAAACATAGAGTCGATAAAGCCAAGCATAGAGAGGATCAAGAGGAGGTCAAAGAACAAATAAGAATACAACACAATTGGAAGAAGAAGAAAAAAAAGACCATCATTTGAGATGGAACTCAAATTTCTACCACCTTGAGAGTATGATGCAAGAGCATCTAGCAACCTGAAAATGTAAGTTTTGGATTTTGATGAGAAAGTTAATGAAGAGGTCGTCCATTTTGGTGTTTTAGCATGGATTCCCACTCAATGGGATCCTTTTGAGTATGTAATAAGTTCTAGAGGAGTTTCCCTCCAAAAGATTGTGTTTAAATATTTGAATTTGTTAAGGAGTCCTCAAAGCTCAAAAGTTAGTAATGTTATTTAAGGAGGTTACAAATATTGTAAAAAGGGAAATAATATTATAATGAACCTCTTAACCCACCCCAGTAGAGTTGTAAGTGAGTTACCAAATTAGGTTAGTTTTTTAAAGCACATAAGTACTCCTAAGAACATGTTAGATTTGAAGTCTTGAAAAAAGACATGTTTTTGCACTTTTGTTACATTAGACATTAGGGTTTTGAAGAAAAAGAGGCATATCTTGAATTGTAACTATTTTTTATGATAATTTAGATGGAATGAATGAAAGGTATGCTCCAAGAAGTTACAGAAGGATTTTTCCATGAAATGCCTTGTTTTCATTACAACTTTTGACAATTTTCTGCAAAAAGATTGAGAACTCAATCTTGTACGGTCTGATACGAATCAATGATAGATCTATGAGTGGATAGGAAGTTAGAGTTTTGTTTTCAAAATTTAATGATTTTGGATTCATGCAATTTCATTGAGTTTTGAGTGAAACAAACAAAATAGTGTTAGCAGCCCTGTAGCAGAGCTAGGGTTTTCAACAAGCTTAAAAAATTCATAACTTCTGTTTGCACCATCAAAAATTGATGAAATTTGGTGAAAACCTTCTTTAGATTATTGTCATATGTCCACCAAAGGAAATTGCGCCAATCAATTATATGTGTGAGTTATGCAGGTCGGAGTGTGTTCTTTGTCATAAAGACTATCAAAACCGTAGGTTTCTTTGAGGGTTTAAGCAAGAAACTTGTTTCTTTGAATTCACCCTAACAAGTGGGGTTTAAG
Source organism: Sequoiadendron giganteum (assembly GCA_007115665.2). Lineage (NCBI taxonomy): Eukaryota > Viridiplantae > Streptophyta > Pinopsida > Cupressales > Cupressaceae > Sequoiadendron > Sequoiadendron giganteum. The sequence continues at coordinate 706,547,357 of CM021103.1, forward strand.
ACACCTGCATGATATTGTAATTACTATAAATTAATAGTTTTTAACTTTATGACTTTAACTAATAAAACTAATAAAACTAAAACTGCAATCTAATAAAAATAGTATTACTTTTTACTTGTTTTTTCTTATTGGAGAAAAGTATTTATTTTCAATAAAATATTTTGATTTATGGCTCACAAGCCCCATTGGTTTTTCTTATCGGAGAAAAGTATTTATTTCGAATAAAATATCTTTATTTATGGCTCACAAGCCCCAAGATGCCTTGCAAGGGGGTTCAATGAATCTCAGCCATGCATCATTTTTCCTCATTTTTTCGGCTATTTTTCGCCACTCTTTACTGTCTCCCGCCGTCGCTATTGGTTTCCACTCCTCCAAACTCTTTTTCACTGGTATTGACCTTTTCACTCCTCCAATTTGGTGAGCTATGTATATATTAATAATAAATGACAACTGATCAAACTAAGCAAATTTAAAATGAATAATAACGACAATATGTGGCTTTTTATACAAATATTATTAAATTTAATTCTTATTTTTATTTTTGGGGTTAAATATGTACGTGATACGAATATTATTACATTTTAATTGTTATTTTTTAGGGTTAAAGATGTACCTCATAAATTTGAAGACAATATAATTGTATTTATATATATATATATATATATATATATATATATATATATAATAAATAATAAATATATAAAATAATGACATAAATAATAAATATAATATAATAATGAATAAATAATAAATACATAAAATAGTGACATAAATAATAGGAAATATTTTTCGTAGCTTAAAAAACTTGAAATACTTTGAATGCATATTTAAGATATTTAAAACAGAAACAAATAACTAATTTCACTGTCTCTTAATTTCGGAAGAAAGCCTATGTTCAAAGGGACTCAAAGAAAAGTAAATGCAAAGCACCCAAAATATAATGAAGGAAATGGCGAGAACATACAAGGAATCATGGTATGCTGAAATAAAAAACACAGATCCCTTTTTTCTTATTGGAATAAGGAAAGGAAAACTATTTTAATAAATTTGTTATATTGAAATATGCTTTCCCATCTTCAAATAAGTTTGTTGAAAAGAGAATCCGCATGATGTATTCATTCTTTACTTTCCTACCTTTACATCGCCATGACATCGTCTCATTAATGGTAATAATTTATTTTAGTAATTATTGATTATTTGTTTGTAAAAGTAATTATGTAAAAAAAATCAAGAAACTAACAATATTCACCTCCTTAAGAAATTGCTCTTGAACAAAACGGCTCCCTTTTGGGAAAAAAATTGCTCTCTCTCTAGAAGATTGGGAACTTGAGATTTCAGTAGATCACCTCCATTCGCAGTGATTAGATTATAAAATTTGTGGTACCCATAATCAGAAATATCGAAACTTCAGTAGTATAATTTGTTGACTTGCCAATTTTTTTGCTGTTAATTAACAGTATATAACTTGAGAGTTGAAAGATGAGATAAGGCTGCGCTAAGGTATATGGAGTCACGTTTTGGCCTCAGACACACACGCACATTCAACAATGGTACCATGCCTTCAGTCACTACCAGGTGCGACAAGAATGAATAAATCCCACGGTGCTTTCGAAAACACAGGTCTATTGTTAAGAAGTTGAATCCCAACGGTCTTTGATTTCCCTCTCTTTTCCCTCTTTTCTGTGTCTCTTCCTATTCTGGCATATGAGAGAGTTTTCTCCTTTATATATGTTGTTGTTGTAGCTGTGTAATCAAGTTGTTTTAAGATTAATAATAGACCTCTGCTCAGTGTGGACGTAAGCCAGATTGGCTGAACCATGATAAACGATTGTGTCGTGTGTATGCTCTGTTTTTCTATTCTGTAATTTATGTGTAAATCTCCATTTCGAATTCTTAAATTCTACAATTGGTATCAGAGCCTAGTGAGAGGCTGGTTGGAAATTTTGTGTCAAAATTTCTGAAAATGGAGGATACGAGAATACATAAATTTTCTGGGAGGAATTTCAGCATATGGAAGATTCAGATGAAATCTCTGCTGATCAAACAAGAACTGTCTATTGCGATCGAAGGGAAAATGAAGAAGCCAACTGCAGTGACAAATGATACTTGGGATAAACTTGATCAAAAGCTATGGCAACAATTTTTCTTGCCTTAAGTGACAATGTTTTGCACAATGTTTCAAACGAGTCAACAGCGAAGGAGGTGTGGGATAAACTCACTGCCACGTATGCAATGGCGTCGGTAGCAAATAAAATATTCACAATGAAAAAATTGTATAAGCTGAAAATGAGGGAAGGAAAATCTATGACAAATCACCTCAATGAGTTCAACACTCTGATCAGCCAAGCAACCTCCATAGGCATGACGCAAGATGAAGAGAGCAAGGTTGTTTTGCTCTTAAGTTCTCTCCCAAATAGCTGGGATGATGTTGTCATAGCAGTAAGCACCACAGTTTCAAATTCAAAGAAATTATCCTTTGATGAAGTTGCAGCCACACTTCTATCTGAAGATTTGAGGAGGAAGAATAATGAGTCCTCAACCGATGATGCTCTTTCTATGATCAACACTGAAAATAGGGGGAGAAGTTATAATAGAGGCAGAAATAACTACAATCAAAGGTCCCAATCTGCAAAAAGATCGCAGTTAAGAGGGAGACAAAGCGGTTGTTGGTTTTGTGGCAAAGCTGGTCACGTTAAGAAGGATTGTCGAAAATATAAGAAGGCACAAGAAAAGGTTTTGGACAGCGAAGCAAATGTTGCTCATGACAGGGATGATGGTATTTTAATATTATCCACTACAGATACAAAATCTGATTTGTGGGTTATTGATTCTGGCGCTTCTTTTCATGCTTCCTCTCTCACGGATACATTTACAAATTATCAAGAAGGCAATTTTGGAGAAGTATATTTGGGTGACAACAAAGCATGTAAAATCATCAGGAAAGGTGATGTCTTGCATCTAGAAGGTGGAGCCAAATTATTGCTCAAAGATGTTAGACATGTTCCTCAATTAAAGAGGAATTTGATTTCAGTCAGCCAATTATATATCCAAGGTTTTAAAACCGAACTCACGGATACGTGAAAAATAGTCAAAGGTTCATTGGCTATTGCAAAAGGAGACAAGACCGGTAGTCTCCATATTGTGAAACCTGTTAATGAGGTGGGAGCTGCTATGACACTTGTGGGTAGCAATGTTGCACTTTGGCATCAAAGGCAAGGCCATATAAGCAAGAAAGGTCTTGAGGTAATGTTGAATCGTGATCAACTACCAGGTCTCCAATCTGCAAATTTGGAGTTTTGTGAGCATTGTCTTCATGGGAAACAAAAGAGGGTCAGTTTCTTGAAGAATAGACACGACAAGAAGACAACACCTTTGGAGTTAGTACACTCAGATGTCTTCGGACCTACAGAGGTAACCTCTTATGGAGGGGCAAAATTTTTTGTTACTTTCCTTGATGATTGTACTAGGAAAGTTTGGATTTATATGTTTTCTTATAAATCTGAAGTTTTTACAAAATTTAAGCATTTCAAAGCACTTGTTGAGAATCAAAGTGGACACAAACTTAAGTGTTTAAAAATAGATAATGGAGGTGAATTTTGTTCCTTGGAGTTTGATAATTTTTGTGCAGATCACAGAATAAGAAGGATTAAGATTGTTCCTTATTCGCGTCAAGAAAATGGGGCTGCAGAAAGGTTAAATAGAACCATCCTTGAGAAAGCACGGAGTATGCTTTCCAATGCCGGTTTGGGCAAAGAGTTTTGGGCAGAAGCCTACAACACAGCAGTCTATTTAATCAATCGAACTCCTTCATCTCGATTAGAATTTGGTATTCCGGAAGAGGAATGGCAGGAAAAGAGGATTTCTTACTCTCACATCCGGGTTTTTGGATGTGAAGCTTATGTCCATGTTCCAAAAGAAAAGAGGACAAAACTAGATTTTAAATCACAGAGGTGTATTTTTGTGGGCTATGGTACAGACTAGTTTGGTTTTCGATTGTGGGATCCGGTTGGAAAGAAAATCATGAGGAGTAGAGATGTGGTTTTTAATGAAACTGTGTTTCTAGCAGAGAAATCACAGCCAGTAGACATTGACGAATATGTGTCTTTCTCCATGTATCATAATAATATCACACAGAGTTCCCCTATTTTTGTTCCCACTATAATCTCTGCCTCACCCACCTCTGTCTTGGCGCCTCCTACTTCATCCGGTAATACTGATGACTCACTAATTGGGAGCCAAACAAGTCCTGCGCAGGAGGACTTGTTCTCTTCTCTTCACCGCCATGAGACTTCATGCTCTCAGTTCTTTACAAAACCAGCGGACTTTACCGTGCCACGTTTTGGTCATTCTCACGCGCCTCCTTCTATCGGTCCTCGCGAAATGGGTTTTCCCTTGGCTATTGACTCTACCTCTTATTCATACTCTACGCCTTCCTTTCAATTGCTGCCTTGCAACATACATTCAGATGGTCTTTTACATGAGACTGTAGGAGCCACACAAACAAGAAAGAGTGCTGCAAGAGAGAGTGTTGCAGGAGAGAGTGTTGCAGGAGCCACGCAAGAAGGAGAGACTGCTGCACGAGTCATGGAAGGAGAAACCGATTGTTCTCAAGATTCTATTTGTGAGCAGAATGAAAGGAGTCATGATAATTTAAGGAGGTCTTCTAGGCACAAGAGGATTCTTTCAAAATTTACTAATTATGAGTTACTGTTTGTTGAAGAGGCAGAACTAGAACTTCTTATCTCTGAGCAAACTGAACCGGTTAATTTTAAAGATGTTTGTAACAGCAGTGACAAGGATAAATGGCTAAAAGCCATGGAAAAAGAGATGAAATCTCTTGAAACCAATCAAACATGGGATTTGGTTTCTTTACCACCAAATCGAAAGTCACTTAAGAACAAGTGGGTCTACAAACTGAAAGATGAAGGTGGAAGTTCTAAACGGTTCAAAGCCCGATTAATGGTGAAAGGGTATGCTCAGAAACAAGGGATTGATTTCAATGAAATTTTTTCACTGGTTGTCAAAATGACAACTATCCGCACTGTTTTGGGACTTGCAGCAGTATGGGATCTTGAATTGGAACAGCTCGATGTCAAAACAACATTTCTACATGGCGATGTTGATGAGGAGTTATACATGGAGCAGCTTCAAGGTTTTGTCAAGAAGGGAAAAGAGCATCTTTATTGCAGGTTGAAGAGGAGTTTGTATGGGCTCAAACAAGCCCCATGTCAGTGATATTTGAAGTTTGATAAATTCATGTTTGCACACAATTTCACAAGGTGTGAATTTGATCCATGCATTTATTATAAGCAGCTTCCTAATGGGGAGTTTGTTATCCTTCTTCTTTATGTTGATGATATGTTGATAGCCGGCACTAGTCCGAAGATTGTTAGTGAGTTGAAAGCTCACTTGGCCAGCAAGTTTGCAATGAAAGACTTAGGTGCAGCCAAAAGGATTCTTGGCATGACGATAACTCGGGATAGGAAGAAGGAGATTACATTGTCACAAAAACATTACATTGACAAAGTGGTGGACAAGTTTGGTATGACTGATGCGAAGGTTGTTTCTACTCCTCTTGCTTTTCATTTTCATTTATCATCAGATTTGTGTCCCCGAACACAAGTGGACAAAGACTTTATGGCTCGTGTCCCTTACAAATCAGCGGTGGGTAGCATTATGTATGCTATGGTTTCTACTCGTCCCGACATTGTTCATGCGGTGAGAATTATAAGTAGGTTCATGAGCAATCCCGGGAAGCAACATTGGGAAACGATGAAATGCATTTTGAAGTATCTTAAAGGTACTTCTGGTTATAGTTTGTGTTTTAATGGCAACAATGTTCAATTGCAAGGATTTACCGATTCTGATCTTGCCGGAGATTTGGATAAAAGGAGGTCTACTATTGGTTATGTTTTCACGTTTGTTGGGGCTGCTATTAGTTGGGCCTCTAAGTTGCAACATTCTATTGCCTTATCTTTAGCTGAAGCTGAATATTTAGCTCTTTCCGAAGGTGCTCGAGAGATGATTTGGTTACAGCGATTGCTTAGTGATTTGCAGTACAAACAAAGTTCTTATATTCTGTTTTGTGACAGTCGTAGTGCCATTTTTATGGCTCATAATCACTCATCTCAGCGGCGATCAAAGCACATTGACACTCATGCTCATTTTGTGCGTCATATGGTTGAAGAGGGCAGATTGCAAGTGATTAAGATTGACACAAAGGTCAATCCGACAAATGTTTTGACAAAGGTTGTACCCAAGGAGAAGTTCAAATGTGCAAGAACTTCTCTTGGGCTTGTAAAGAAAAGATAAATCTGAAGATATGAGCAGAGGTATGGCAGTATTCGTTGGTCATCAGGTGGGAGTTTGTTAAAAAGTTGAATCCCAACGGTCTCTGATTTCCCTCTCTTTTGTGTCTCTTCCTATTCTGACATATGAAAGAGTTTTCTCCTTTATATACGTCGTTGTTGTATCTGTGTAATCAAGTTGTTTTAAGATTAATAATAGACCTCTGCTCAGTGTGGATGTAAATCAGATTGGCTGAACCACAATAAACGATTGTGTCGTGTGTATGCTCTGTTTTTCTATTCTATAATTTATGTGTAAATCTCCATTTCGAATTCTTAAATTCTACATCTATATGATGCTTTGAACAGAAGGCGCCATCAAAACTGACCATAAAGCATTCTACAAGGGCATAAAAAAATATTGCAAAAAGATAAAATGGAGAGGAAATTTTATATATTTATAGGGAGTGAAACGAGCATTTAATAACAAGAAAAACAATGCTTTAATATAACCGCCAGCACAAAGGCAGAAGAACGCTTTAATATCACCAGATTGAAGTGCAATGCAAATGGGGATGGAGGTGGACGTGGCTGGAAGACATTTAATGTTTTCTATTTTTTCATTTCCAAGGCACAAACCATTCTTCTACCATGCGCTCATTAAACTAACTGCCACCTGCACGTCAAATTTGAGATCAAAGAGTTTTTGGTTACACATGTTGGTCACTGTAGAACGCCTCTCGGCATAATAATTTATGTTTCACATATGAAAAGGGTGGGTTGAAAAAATTAGATCTGAAAGGTCCATCCAAGGTCGACTTGAATGTCTGCGGTGATCATAATTACAAATGGGTTCTCATTTCAAATGAAAATGACGGCTGAAATACAAGTGAAATAAAAAATGCTGGCTGCATTGGAAGATAGGGAGGACGCTCCAATCTAGCCATGGTATCAGAAGAACAAATTTACCATAGAATTAAGTCCTGAGCCTCTCCATGGAACTTCCACTACAACGAGCCCTTGCTTTTCATCATACCCAAATTCCGTATCACAGTCATTTACTGTACAACTTTTGGGTTTCACAGATGAATACAACCCCACCTGCCCATGCCCTCTGATCTCAACATGCCCATGAAATTCTGCAGAAGAAGCAACTATGTTCTGCACTGCCCCACCTGTGTTGAGCATGTTGAGTAACCCAATGGGTGCCCATTTTACTGTTTCAGAAAATTTGAGCACAGGAATCATCGTAATCAGTTCAAATTCCAGAGGCTTCAGTAACACAGAAACTGTGCTGCTGTTGTTCCCTCTTATTATGGACAACTCCCTTGCCTTCCATTGATATACTGCAAATTCTTCAACATTTGCTTCGTAGTAATTTGCCTTGGTTTCTGAGATTTGTTTCCACTCTACGTCCTTTGGGGAGATTCTAGCACTTGAAATCTGAAGTTGGTCAATGCCTGTGCTTTTGAATCTTCTTTCTTCCCTGCTCCAGACACCTCCTTGGCAGTTGAATGTCCCCACTACTCCATTATACTGTAGAAAGTTCAGATAGTGAAGCAACAGATAAAACTCAATTAGCTTGAACGCTCAAGAAAATAAAGCAAAGCAAGAAATTTCAAGGAGTGTGCTCAGTTTCAACAATTACATGAACAATGAAATGATCAAACCATCAAAATAACTATTTTTAGAAACACTGAGCCAGGGTGCAAATTCTGGACACCTAAGTCTGTTCTTATCAAGCTCAACATGATATGAAAATTATATTGATGATAAAAGTCTGGAATTTATTGAGATGAGCTAGTAAGATTGTAGTTTCTAAAACAGATGTACTCACTTTGATGGCAGTTAAACTGTGAGAGAGATCTTTTGTAAGATTTCTTCACTAGATCTAAACTTTTCAAGTTTCTTTGGTGAAGGTTAAGAGAAAATCCAATTCAAAGTTCGTTTTCCCATAAATCAAACTAAATTGTATAGCAAGTGAAAACTGTGACCTTGTTAACGTTCCATATCTTGAGTATTGAACAGTCTAGTTCTTCCAGAGCATTGTGAAAGAGACAGTCTCTTGTGGGAAGAGCATAGCGGCAGCATCGAAGAATTGTCCCATCTGGCAGCACCAGTTTTCTAAGAAGGTCGAAGTTATGCTCGCTCAAACTATCACTTACATAGACAGGACCTCCACAGATGGCTCTGGATGCAGCATGGAAGTAAGCACTATAATGCGTTGACTGAAACATATCCCAATCAGGGTGTATGAATTGCCCCATCCACAAACTGTTGTAAGCACAATGCACCAGATGAATACCTTGAAGAAAAAATCCATCTTTTGGGTTCCTTGGGTATGGCCCATTTGGATCTTCAGTCCAGAAGTCATCTCCTATAACAACACCAGAAAGATCACGTGTTAGTTTACTACTGTCTTGGGGATGTTATCCATGGTCATACTGCTGCAAGGATGATTAACATTCGGGATTGTACTCTTATAGCTAGCTATTTTGATGGATTCTTCATTATTGTGGGTGAATTGTTTTTTGGACACCTTTTTTTTGGGTAAGAAATAGCTCATTGGAAAGGAGTTGAGAGTTCCTCTTGTCTAAACTAAGCTAGCTGTACTCTTGATCACTATGTAACTATTTTAGTCGTTTATGAATATTAATATAATATTTCTCTACTTGTCATTAATATGAGGTTGAACTATTTAAGGTATGAAATCACAATACTAAAAAAGTTCAAACTACAAACTAGAGTAACAACTAAGCTATGGGTGATTTCATACCATTTTAGGAAAAATGAGTCACCGTTATGTTTGTTTTGCAGCAAGGTAGAATGGTGAGAAACATGTTATGATAGAGATCTTACCTACTCTGCCCAGTGAAATTTCCTGAGTACCCAAAAGCATAAAATCATTGCACTGCTCCATACTTGCTAGAACATTATTCCCATCGAGATACTTTCTGGCAGATTCAGACAAGGCATTAAAATATGCCTTGTTCATCTCCACTCTGCCACCCTCCTCCTCACATATAGTTTCAAGCCCCTGCAAGAAACAACATATAGTTTCAAGCCCCTGCAATAAACAATTAAATTAATGCTACCTTAGATTTGTGTCTCTTAGGCTCAGTAATCTAATGGAGGTGCCATGTGCTAGTTAACTTCGTAGGAATATTATTGTATAATATTTTTTACTTACATGGATAACATCTGTCTTTACTCCATCTACTCCCAGCCTGGAAAGATAGGAGTAAAACATGTCATAGAATTCATGAATTTCATGGGTAGGCACAGCAGCTATTCCATTGATCATCAGTCTATCCACCGCCATATCAAGCATTGTTTTCTTCAAGCCTTCTGAAAGAACCAATTCGGTTTCCTTGGAAGAGAACTTTGTTGTAACAGGATGAACTCCCCCCCAATACCCACATAGTGCATGCCATACATAAACAGACTGCAGATGCCCAAATTTAGCCTTCAAATCCCTCACAAGTCCTGCCATTCCTCTATTATTATTTACACTTAACTTAGCTTCATCATCACTGCCAGCAGAAAATCTCGAGGATCCAGATGTATGGTCCTTGAATTTGTAATTTTCTTCACCATCATCATTGAATTTGTAGTTTTCTTGACCATCATCATTGAGCTTGTAGTTTTCTTCAATAGTCCTATCATCATTGCCACCAACACCCTTAAGTCCCCTGGACCCGGATACGTAGTCCTTGAACCTGTAATTCTCTTCAATAGTCCTAACCCTGCAGGGCATCTGGTGGCCTGCCATGGCCACATCACCAGCTTCTTCCATTGGACTATCATTGTAACATATAGATTGCCACCCATCATCAATAATAACAAACCCCAAAGGACACCCCCCCTCTACAAACTCCTTCACACCCTCATACACACTTGTTGGATCAACCTTCAAATAAAAAGCATTCCAAGTGCACCACCCAAATCTATCAACAATAGGAGGAAGTGATTTCTCCCTCAGAAGTCTAAAACTCCCCAAATGACCTTCCAAGACTTTCATGGCCTCCCCAACTAGATCATAAGGATCATTGCCAGCATGCATATATATGCAACTCCTGAATCTGAATTCCTTCACAAAACTTGAGCAGCTCTCTACACACACATCAATATAATCATCACTTCCTCCTTGTAATGAAGCTCTGAACCTGCCTTCTATAATGGGTAGAATGAGCACATAAGGATAATGTTCACTAGCCTTATCAAACAGCACAAACTGAGTCTCCGACTCTACATCTCTCCCATTGTTTCCCACCATCGGTGTACACCACCAGACCTTAAATCTAAAAATGCTGACAAACCTAATGCCTTTCAACTTACCCACAGAGACAACATGCCTGCTCTTCGCTTCCACCGCCTCAAATCCAATAAAAGATCCACTGCAATCTCGACTAGAGCAATATGGAGTGACTATGATATTATGAGGGACATCAAACAAAAAGGGCAGGCCGTGAACAAGGAGCTTCCCTTCACACAGAGCAAACGATTGATTCTCGTGACTAGATGACCCCTGTTTGACAAAATCCTTGCAGTATTCTCCATTAAGTAGCGTTTGTGGTGACTTATTACTACACCTATTATCTTGTAACTTGTCCTTACAAAGCTGAGGCTTCATGATTTTCCTTGGTTCCATTGCAGACAGAGCATATCACAGATTACATATATATCACTTTTGGAAGCCAGTTAGTATTGAAATAGCATAATTCATGCAGCTGGCCACCTGTTGATTTGGCTACGTGGGTGACATTGATCTTAACAGCTACATGGGCTTGTAGGCATTTCAACCTAGATTCAAACTCCATAATTGGTTTTTCCTTTCAATTTTTCCTTTCAATGGCGTTTTATTTTCTGATTTTCATCTGGGTACCTGTCAATAATTCGTCTCTGGGTGCTGTTTGTTGAGGTTTAATCCAGCTGAATTGTTGTGACTAATTTCTCCTTTTCTATTATATTCGTTGACACTGGTTGAATTGGTCCGATGCTTAAGTTTCGTAGATGTAATAGTTGGAGGTGTCGGCTGCACGTGTGGACCTCTAATGCTTACCGGATGGTCCCAAGGGGGCTTGGGTTCCTATTTTCATGGAAGTAGGAGGTCTCATGGAAAAAAAAATTCTGTTACAGGATTAATTGGAATCTTTTTCAGCTCAAACTGTTTTGGGCTGAAGATTTCAGCTGGTGAGATTGGGGTGGGGCTAGAAATTGCGCTACCTGCTTAAAAGTATTTTTCTGCCACTTGTCACACATCTACAAATTTAGATTCTTGCCATAGAAAATTGGAGGGAAATGATTTTTATTTTTTATTTTTTTATTCACAGCATTCCATTCTAACTTCTTGGGACCACCAGAAGCTTAAAGTTTTAAGCTAAACTGCACAACTAAATTCATGGGATCACCAGCTTCAAAATATTCCAAAAACAATTCAGCAAATTTTGCTCCGGTTTTTTAGGAAGCCCCCCTCCATGAGACCGTGCCTTAAAGCGGGTGTCGTTTGTTATCATGGAATAAGGATTTCATGTAAAAAATTATACATATATATATATAATTGTGAAGATTCCAACTCCTCACCATTTAGGTGACTACTATAACGGCTCTTCGTTACACTAAGCGTCCCCCTGTATTTAGTAAAGAATTGATAGGTATTGATTCTATAATTTGTTTAGATTTATATTTTTTAAGAAAATAATTTTTTTGATTATTTTAGTAATTTTGTTGGTAGGAGTGTAAGTTAAAGTTGTTCAAAATTGGTTTCTTCTAAGTCTTTGTAATTTACAATTTTGTTTAGTAATTTCAACAAATTCATAAATTTATGATTTATATCATCGTTCATCTATTTGAAACATAGAAATTTCTAATATGAAAATCTACATCTCATTATATACCAAGTATTTTATCACTCATTAAAATCTTGTAATAATCTTAGGAATTAGTATGTGATAATAACATTTAAGGTTTTTATATTTTAATTAAAATTAACAAATTCAAAAAAATATTTAAAATCTTAATATTAATCTTAATGATTTACTTTCAGTTTTAATTGCACATTCAATTATGACAACAAAATATAATTAATCATAGGTTCATAAAATACTAGCAACTCGACTTTAGAAAATAAGATAAATCTTTTATAAACCTTTCATGTTCAAAACTAAATCTAAACATTACATTCGATTACTCAACATAAATAACAAGTAAAATGGTTGCAGCAACAACAAACTACCTTGACATTACCCTACAATTTGCTTACAATAGTCTGCCAATGCATGTCATGCAATATGGGTCAAAGCCATAACAATGAATTATTCTCTCGATCATTAGTGAAGTTGCCTTATCAGGCCCAAGGGTTTTTATCCTCGAACTTTTAAACAAAAGGGGTTTCATCCTCTAGTTCACTACAAATATAAAGGTTTTCATCCTTAAGTCTAACACTCTGAATAACATGTTATCTAAGCAATAATTAGTAGGTTTTGGTGTAGATAGCAAGAATAATCCCTCACAAGAATGCATCAACCCTTTGATAAGAATGGAATCCACAACAAATATGAGATCTTGCCCAAAATGATGGCTTTGATCATAAACAAATCATAGGTTGCCGAGGATATAACCACCACATTAATGGCACCCAAAGAGTAGGTGACTAGTAATAAAAAAGGCTCTCTTTTCTCACTTCATTTGAATTGGTTGACTTAATTGGCCTTCTTCATCCTTTGCTTGTAGTTGTAGTGAATCCACACCAATGAGATTTGACTAAGCTTTATGGCAAAGAAAATCCCTTCTATAGTATTTGCATTGTCAAACTAGTCATTAATGGCACTCTCAATCACGTAAGGGTGGGTAGGAATGAATAGTGCAAAAAGGTGGGAGTGTTAGAGTTTGGGTTTCAAAGATACCTCAGAACATGCATGACTCGATAGGGATCAGTGTTTGGGTAAGATGCATGGTGGTAAGGTCAAGTCCAAAAAGATAACAAGGCAAGGGAAGGAGTGAGGTTTAGTGAAAAGGGATGATAGGATGGAGAACTTTAAAATATTGATGGTAGAGGAAACAAAGATAAGAAACAAATGAAAGGTATTCTTGAAATGGGAAGTCTAATATTCTAATAGGAACAAAGGAAAAAGGTGGAGTTGGGTGGAAAGGCATGTGGGGAGGGTGAAGTTTGAAACCTTGGCAACTTTCTCTTACTCACAAATTTGAATACATATGCCCCTACACTTGAAACTTTTGGGACCTTAGATAGGCTTGTGGGAAAGAGAGAGAGAGAGAGAGAGAGAGAGAGAGAGAGAGAGAGAGAGAGAGAACACATATGCAGGCTTGGACCAAAGGGCATGTGAGATAGGAAATAGATATTTTGTCCACAAACACAATTTGATTGAAAAAGGAACATTTACAAATCCAAACTAAAAATTGTAGTATGATTTACTATTCTCTTTCTATGAATGTGAATGTTGATACCATCCTTCAAGTAAAAATTGGTTTATTGGTGAGAGTTTTTTCACATACAATCCACTAGAGATTAATTATTGTCAAGTGTAAAGTCTCAACATTATAAATTTGAGTATGAGTTCAAACCCTAGGCAAATTTGGTGGAGTAGATACTCTTTAGTCCTCAATGTTTAGTTAAATGAGGCCATATATTTATTATTATGAAAAAAAACATCCTTAATCATAAACATGTACTTAATTAGATTTGAGATGGAAATGAATTTTAACAAAAGCAAATGCATATCTTGTAGGTGAAGAGAAGGAAATATAAAAGATAGTGATCGACAATTATTATCCAATTTCTAAAATTGGATCTAAGATGAACAAATTGAGATGATTTTGTTCTATGAAATATATTGCCTATGCACAAACCTAGGTTAGTCCCATGCTCGAAACCTTGATTCACACATCTATGATTTTTATCCAAATGATGCGGTTTTGAAATTTTGGTACAACCTTGAACTTTTGATCCTTAGAAATTTAGTACTTGAAATAAATAATGATCTATACATAGACTTACATTAGAAATCTAGTGGTGTTTAAGGACACCATTAGAACTTACTAGGCCAAGGATGGGAAATTAACTTGTTCCCTCCTTGAACCTTAGTCAAGCTTCATTAATTGATTCGATAGTTTTGATATAGTTGGAAGACAACAAGCAACACATGCAATTGACATTGATGTAGTTGTAATTATGCTAAGTGCTTGAAACTTTAAATTTGATGCAAAAAAGATGTTGAAGTGACCTAGTGTAACAAGTAGGGTTTAAGATTGGTTGATGTAGTTAATGTGACTAATGCAAGAGATGGAGTGTTAATGTGACTAATGCAAGAGATGGAGCAATAATTGATGATTGATCCTTTTGGTAGATAGATGTAGAGTGGTTTTCCTAATGATGGATCTCCTTCGTGATTGAACAATTGACATGAATTACAATTGATATCCTTTTATACATGTTATAAGTGCACAATTTGAAATTTTTCATATGATAATCAATAATTAATGATTAGGTATGATTCAACCAAATTGGGCTCATGACTAAATTTTAATTTAAAATTATAGATCACAATTGTACCTACAATATTAACCTAGGTGAAGACTATCCTAGTGGTCTTGAACTTGAGAGAGAAATGTGTGATATGGCATCCATAAATGTTCTATGCGAGGATAAGATGTTGCTTTTAAATGTCAATTGAAATTTGGTGTCAATGGGAGTACTAAATTGGTCAAAATCACATGATAGGACATGTACTTAAGACACCCACACAAAGTGATAAATAAAAGGATGAGTGTAATGTATGCACTTTTCATCCTTTCATTTTCCCCCACATTGGTGTGCATTTGAATCTACACAAACAAGCATGGAAAGGTAAAAAGAAAAGACAAACACAACTAGAAACTATTGATTAGGTGGATTAAGCTCATGAAAATAATACCACATGATCTTATTACTACAATGATACTTGTATGCTAGTACTTCATGATGGTTCTTATGCAAACTAGCCAGCAACTCAACCTCATTAAAATAATATGAATGTGTACTTTTGAAGGACATTGGACAAAGGAAAATATCATGCATGTAACATGGTACTTTTTAAAACAAGGTGCCACATATTTATTTGGTAAAGGATAAATGAAAATGCCACATTCCCAAAGGGTTATGCAATAGCACACTAGCATAATCTTTCATTTTAGATATTTACTCAAAATCATGAATAAAACTTTAAATGTTCTAATTTTTTCATGATAGGGACCAAATAATGTGAAAGATCATGCTCAATGTACACACCTAAAATTTATCCTTATATACTTTTAAATATATATACTCCCAATTTTGGCTATTACAGAATTGGGAGTATATATCTTTACTATTCAAAGGGGGCCAACTTCTACCTCCTCATTTAAAGATTGACAAAAATAAGGTTTGATGGCAACCACCTTCAAAGGAGTTTTCAAAACTTAATTTTGATGGATCTTCAAGGGGGAATCCAGGATTATCAGGTGCAGGAGTAATGATAAGGGATTGGAAAGTATCTTTGTTAGCAGTAAAAGTAGCTCAATTTCCAAATAGCACTAATAATATTACAGAATCGAAGGCTTTGCTCCAAGGTTTGTAGCTAGCAAGAAGTATTGACATTCATAAGTTGCATGTTAAAGGTGATTCTCTTAACATTATCAATGCTTGTAAATGTTGGAAAAGGTGCCTCAAATTACTGGCTTGAACCTCTATAAAAGGCTTGGCGATTTGCAGTCTTTTCTGACCTTTATCGCTTTACTGCATGGAACAGTTCATAGAGGCACGGTTACGTGGCTTATTGCTTTACCGTGAGCCTCTGTTGCTCGGTCTGCGGTTGGGCGATGTTATTGCCATACCGCGGGGTCTCTCTCCTTCGCTGGTGGTAGTGCGGTGGACTGGGTGGTCAACAAGAACGTTTACCTCAGTACTGCAGGGGCTGCTCGGACATGGCGCGGTGGTCGTATTGAACGGCAACAATCAGCGAAGAATGGATACCACCACACCATGATGGCCTTTTGGCCATGTCATGGTTGCGTGGTAAGTCGTGGCAATCTATGGATTTGCTTACCTCCTTACCACAAAGGTCTTGCAGTCAAGGCGCGGTAGCACAGTGGGCTCGACGACCGACACTAGCGGTTATCACCATACCGCAGGAGGCTTTGCTCAGCCTCGCGGTTGGGCGGTGGCACCGCCATACCGCAGAAGGTTTCGCAGTGCTCGGCAGTGGTGCGGTGTTGGGCGACAGTCAAGCAGACAAGTCGTTACCCCTGTACCGCGAGGATGTTTGGAAAGACTAGCGGTTACGTGAAGACACCGCCATACTGCAGTGGTCTCTTTAG
Organism: Sequoiadendron giganteum; assembly: GCA_007115665.2. Classification (NCBI taxonomy): domain Eukaryota; kingdom Viridiplantae; phylum Streptophyta; class Pinopsida; order Cupressales; family Cupressaceae; genus Sequoiadendron; species Sequoiadendron giganteum. The sequence continues at coordinate 706,563,997 of CM021103.1, forward strand.
TTTGGCGTGGTGGCGTTGTATAGAGCTTGTGGACATTGTTTGACCAATCTAACTTGACTGGAAGTAATGAACGAATGATAAGGTGACACATGGAGAGTCATCAACGACTAATTGGCCGAAGTTTGAAGCAGTGAAAACATTAACTGCAAGGCTCGATTCAGCAAGTGACAGGATTTGATTATGACAAGAAGAATTAAATGCGTGGGCGGCCCGATGCATGATTGCAAGGTGACTTGGACAGGAAGCGATCGGATTCTACTGTCAGAAGGAAGGTGCGCAATTAAGACACATGATTGGTTGGTTGTAAGTAGAATGTGATGTAAGACTTGTAACAGTCAAATACATAGGTAATAATCACGAAGGGTGGTAAGGTATTCATTATATGTTGTAAAGCATTGTAACAGTGAGTGTGTTAGAACTGAAGTTTGTTGTTGTTGTGAGCTAACTATCAAAGAGTGAGGTATGTGAACTTTGTATGTAATCTTTTTACTATAATACAAAGTGACTTCTCTTAGTGTGGTGGATTTTTTCTCTCGAAAGGGTTTTCCCATGTATATCCGGTGTTATCTCTGTGTGTTTGTTCTTTTTTGTTACTCTTTGTTATCCTATGTGTGTGCATCTTAAGTTTATGAGTTTTAAAACTGGTCTTTGCACTTCTCCTCTGTGTTATTAGCATTAAGAAAGTGTTTCGACATTGTTGCTTTTCCTTTCAAGTGGTATCATAGCCTGGCCAATTTTTTTATCCTTGTTAGAAGGGCTAGTTTTTTGTGCTAATATTGTTCCAGTGGGATTCTTGCAAAGTTAGAACCAAGTTTTGTTTTAAATGGTGAGTACATCAAGGAGAGTGTAATTTGAAAAATTCAATGGCAGCAACTTTAAGTTGTGGAAACTCAAAATGGAAGACTTGCTTGTGGATAGAGACCTCTGGGTTGTTGTGTCTGGAACTATGCCACAAGGTATGAAACAAGAAGATTGGGACCTTGCAGATAGAAAAGCAAGAGGTCTGGTAAGACTTAGTCTGGCCGATTCTATACTCTCAAATTTTCATGAGGAGAATTTTGCAGCTTCGTTATGGAAAAATCTTGGTGATATTTATCAGGGAAAGTCTTTGGTAAATAAGTTATTCCTAAGGAAGAAGTTGTACTCCTTGAAGATGGAAGAAGGTGCATATGTTGCAGACCATCTAAACTCATTTAATATGAGTGTTTCTCAGTTGGCATTTGTGGGTGTGAAGATAGAGGAGGAGGATCGTTGCATGCTCCTGTTATGTTCGTTGCCTGACACTTGGGATCATCTTGTAATGGCTATTGGAAGTATGACCACTACTTTCAAAATGGAAGACGTTGTTGCCTCGCTATTGTCTGAAGAGATGTGGAGGAAGTCTTCAAAGATGGACAAAGGGGCCCTTGCTATTCAAGGTAGATTGAAGGAGAAAGGAAAGAACAAGGACAAGAAGTATAAATCCAAATTTGAATGGAGATCAAAGTCTCTAGGTAAAAATTCCAAGGTGAAATGTTGGAATTGTGGGCAGCCTGGCCATATCCAAAAGGATTGTAAGGAGGAGAAGAAGAATAATAATACTAACTCTTTAGACAATTACTCTTCTCAGAGTGATGCAGATTCCTTCATTGTAGCCTTGGCAACTCAAGCATCAGATGATGTCTGGTTGGTTGAATCAGGTGCATCTTTCCACATGACGTCTCATAGATAAAGGTTCACTAAGTACGAAAAGTATGATGGTGGAAAGGTGTACCTAGCAAGTGATTCAACACTGGAAATTGTTGGTCGTGGAAGAGTCAAAATATAATTCCCTGACAGAAGAATCAAAGGGATTGGTGATGTACACATACCAGGTTTGGCTCGTAGCTTACTTTCTATCAGTAAGTTGAATGATGCTAGTGTGGAAGTTTCTTTCTCGAGTAAAGGGTGTTAGATGGCTAGAGGTGCAATGGTGCTAGCTAAGGGTGTATGTACTGGCACTCTGTACAAGTTGGATGGACGTCATGTTCAATGTAACAACATCTCTGTAAATTCAAGGAAAGATGCTCGTGTAGAGAAGGATGATGAAGCTCCTTTGGGTGCAAATTCCTTGGAGGTGAAACTCCCAGTAGAGAAGACTATGTTGTGGCATCATAGACTCGGTCACATAGGTGAGAAAGGTTTAAAAACCTTGAAAAATAAAAATATTTTTAATGGGCTTGTTGATTGTAACCTTGAGTTCGATTATTGTGAACACTGTATTTATGGAAAGCAACACCATGTTTCTTTCTATTTGAGTCCTCATAAATCTTCTAGTGTACTAGATTATGTTCATTTTGATGTTTTTGGTCCAGTTAATGTTCCTTCATTAGCAAAGTCTAGATATTATGTTTCTTTTATTGATGACTATTCGAAAAGGGCATTTATATATTTTTTTAAGAGTAAATCAAAAGTGTTCAGACAGTTTACATAATTTAAAAATTTGGTAGAGAATCAGACTGGAAAGAAAATTAAATTCTTGAGGACAGATAATGGCGGTGAGTTTTTCTCTGCAGATTTCGAAAGGTACCGTAAAGACCATGAGATTAAAAGACATACAACTACACCTTATACTCCACAATAGAATGGAGTTGTTGAAAGGTTGAACAGAATGTTAATGGAGAGATCAAGAAGTATGTTGAGAAGTGATGGTCTAGAGCAAAATTTCTGGGCCAAGGTTGTGGCTACATCATGTTACCTAGTAAATCATTCACCTTGTTCTGCTCTTGTTGACAAAACACCTTTGGAAGCTTGGTCTGGTAAGAATCCCTCTCTAAGACATATTTGTGTCTTTGGTTGTGAGGCATATGCATATGTGCCAAATGAGAAAAGATCAAAGTTGGAGAACAAGGTTGTTAAATGTATCTTCATCGGCTATGGAATTGGTGTGAAGGGATACAAGCTTTGGAATCCTGATACTGAAAAGGTTCTGTACAACAGAAGTGTAATATTTCGTGAGCTGAAACCTTCAGTAACTGATTCACAGTTACAGACAGATCAAAGAGAAAAGAAGAATGATGTAGTTGAAATTTCTCAGACTCCAGAAAAAGAGGAACTACATGGTGTACTTGAAACTGGGGAGATTTCAAGTAGCTCTAAAAGTTCTGAAGATGAAGAACCACAACCTTAGCCAGTTAGAAGGTCTACACGTGAAAGACAACAACCTAATAGGTATGGTTTCTCTATGTTAGATTTGAACTATGCCTATGCTTTGATTACTAGCATTGATGAGCCTAGGACTATAAAAGAGGCAATTAGCATGTTTGATTCAAATTCCTGGTTGGAAGCCATGAATGAAGAAATGGAATCATTGAAGAAGAATGAAACCTAGGATTTGGGACCTTTGCCTGAAGAGCGAAAGCCTGTTGGTTGTAAATGGGTATTTAAGAAGAAGACTGGTCTAGATGGCAGTGTTGAAAAGTATAAAGTGAAAAGTATAAAGTGAGGTTGGTTGCAAAGGGGTACTCCCAGGTAGAGGGAATTAATATGGAGAAAGTTTTTCCCCTGTAGCAAAGCTGACATCTATACAAAAAATTTTGTCACTGGTAGCAATGTATGACTTAGAGATCGAGCAGATGGATGTGAAGACAATGTTTCTCCATGGAGAGTTGGAAGAATAAATTTACATGTCCCAACCTAAGCAGCACTTCATTGAGAAAGGTAAAGAAATTCTTGTCTGTAAATTAAATAAATCTATGTATCGTTTGAAGTAGTCGCCTAGAATGTGGTACCAGAAATTTGAAACTTTTGTGTTGTCTATGGGCTTTGTGAGATCAAAATCTGATCATTTTGTGTATTACAAATTTGAAAATGATCATGTGCTTATTGTTGGGGATACGGATTCGGTTTTTTCATCAATATTAGCATCTAAGACAGCAGTGCCTTAGTGATTTCAATTCAAAATCACAACAAAGACACAAACAATTATGCCATAAAGTGAAAGCAGGCACAGATGATCCCCCATTTATCCTACTGAGGAAAGTAAATGCAAAACAAAAAACAAATTCAACACAAACATAACCATGAAAGACAAACATGATGACACACAGATATACGTGGGGAAAACCCTTTCGGGTAAAAAACCCCACACTCCAAAAGATCAAGCCATTGTATTATTCAGCAACAGAAAACAATTACAATACAATCTTAGGCTCATAGCCTATACAAGAGTCACATCTTGTTCATTTGGAGAATAGCAGGCAGCACAAGACTAGAACCTTCACATAGTTGTAATGTCATACATCTGACATACTATATAGATTCCCTTCAGCTCCTCATAAATAATTGTCTCAACCAGCCTCATGGCCAACACAGTCCCAAGGTCACCGCAGGTTCACATTGTTCAGAACTGAGAGGTAGAGTGTTCGTAGTTGCAATGCCTTAGCATACTGCTCGAACACACTCACCGCCTCTCCCACTCTATCAACGGCTCTCTTCGAACTATTTTCACCTTTTGGTTTACATTAAAATGTATATCTTTGACTGAGCCATACATCGCATTCAATGTCCCAACCAATCGTTGACCTTCAGGTTCATGCATTGAACAGCCAGGCGCACATCCGATCTGCACATATTGCATTGAGCCACCCAAGCAATAAATCCATCACCATAATCGAGTTCTATTTCCATGACCTACAATAACTGTCAATACCTCTTTGGTCTTCGGCCAACTAGATGCAGTCAACCTGCCACATGCCAACTTGTCATTCACCGAAACGAACTGACACCGAGTCCAACTCAATCAAACTCTGCCCCGAGCTCATCTGAGCTCCTATCGCAACACCGTCAAGCTCAAGTCACCCAACCGTGGTAAGGCAGTGAGCTCGACCGAGCTCACCCCGACCATACCCGCGCTACCACTGAGTCCATCTGACCCATTCGCGGTGTGGCGATTTGGCCATCCGAGCTCATCCTGATCTTGCCCGCACTACCTTTGCACAACCCGAGTCAACCTGCGGTATAGCAGTGAGCTCACTGACGACTTCACTGAGCCCTGTATCACCTTCCCACCGTGCTACCGTAGCCCTGTTGGCTTTTCCTCGCGGTATGGCGATGACCGCTTTGTGGGACCACTGACGGTCAAACAACGCTACCATGGGGGTCGACAGGCCACCCCACAGTAGAGCGGTAACCATCAACGAGACCGCCAACAGTCTTACCGTGATACCGCGGTGAGAAAACTCACCGCCCACGATATGGCGATAACCACAATCTTCGATCGCTAGCCATCGACTACATACACCACGGCTTCCTCAAACACTACCAGCGGTAAGGCAGTAACCGTTATGTCTGTCGCCCTTCAACTGCCAACGGCTTCACCGCGCCCACCGCAGCTTAGTAAATAAGGCACGCAGTAGGGCGGTAAATGCCACACTGTTCCAATGTTGCCTATGCCACACACCGCGCTACTGTGCCACCACAGAACCACGTTCGCGGTAAGGAGGTAGCAGTCATCCAGGCCACCACCACTACACCGCGCCACCATTAGTCTAGAACAAGACCGTCGCGATAAGGCGGTAACACTGCCCAACCGCCGAACAAGGTGACCCGCAATATGGCGATAAAGGCCCGAAACAGTGAGAAAATGCCAAAGTCTTCAAATGGGTCGACCAAAAATTTGAGGCAGACTTCCCAACACTTATTATTATCCTGTATGTGGATGATATGTTGTTCATAGGAAATAGTATGGCTATAATTTTTGATCTTAAATCTAAGTTGTCTGCAAAGTTTGAAATGAAAGATTTGGGTGCAACAAGGTATATTCTGGGGATGGAAATAACTAGGGATAGAACAAGTAGAAAGTTTTGGGTTAGCTAGAGTTAGTATGTTAACACTGTTCTAGAGAGATTTGGTATGAATGATTGCAAGCAGCTAGTTGTTCCAGTTTTGCAGGGAACGAAGCTATATGTTGAAGATTGTCCAAAATCTTCTATTGAGATGGAGGACATGACCAAGGTACCTTATGCAAGTGTTGTTGGCAGTTTAATGTATGCAATGGTCTGTACAAGGCCAGATATTGCCCAACCAGTGGGAGTACTTAGTTGTTTTATGGCAAATCTAGGAAGGACACATCGGGATGTTGTGAAGAGAGTGTTTAGATATTTAAGAGGTACTTTAGAATATGCTTTGTGTTACCATGGAAACTTGGTTGCATCACAGATAACTCTCAGCATTCATGGTTATGTGGACTCTGATTGGGCAGGGGACATTGACAGCAGAAGATCCACCAATGGATACGCGTTCATGTTGAATGGTGGTGCAATCAGTTGGATGAGCAAGCGACAGGCTGTAGTCGCTTTATCCACAACAGAGGTAGAATACGTGGCAGCAACACATGCCTACAAAGAATTTGTTTGGTTGAGTCACTTGTGTTTTGATACTGGTTTTAATGCAAGGTAGATTACAATTTTTTGTGACAGTCAGAGTGTCATTTTTTTGGCGAAGAACCCTACTTTCCATGCCAGGACGAAGCACATCAATGTGCAGTATCACTTTGTTAGAAACATGGTGGAGGATGGAAAGGTCAATTTAGAAAAGGTGGATACCTTGAAGAATGTCGCAGATGCATTAACAAATCCATTGAGCATGGACAAGTTCAAATGGGCCTTGGGGCCTATGATCGTCAATAAATTTGAAGGTATGAGGAAGCCAGTAAATCTTTGTCAAGTGGGAGCTTGTTGGAAAAGGTGCCTCAAATTACTGGCTTGAACCTCTATAAAAGACTTGGTGATCTGCAATCTTTTATGACCTTTACCGCTTTACTGCGGGGAACAGTTCATAGAGGTGTGGTTGCACGGCTTACCGCTTTACTGCGGGGAACAGTTCATAGAGGTGTGGTTGCACGGCTTACCACTTTACCACAAGACTCTGTTGCTTGGTCTGCAGTTGGGCGGTATTACCGCCATACCGCGGGGTCTCTCTCCTTCGTTGGCGGTAGCTCAGTGGGCTAGGCGGTCAGCAGGAACATTTACCTCAGTACCGTAGGGGTTGCTCAGACATTGCCCAGTGGCCGCAGTGAATGACAACAGTCAGTGAAGAACGGATACCGCCACACCATGATGGCCTTTTAGCCATGCCGCGGTGGCACAGTAATTCATGGTGGTCTATGGAGTTGCTTACCTCCTTACCATGGAGGTCTTGCGGTTGGGGCATGGTAGCACAATCGGCTCGAAGGCCGACACTGATGGTTACCGCCATACCGTGGGAGGTTTTGCTCAGCCTCGCGGTTGGGCAGTCGCACCGCCATACCACATAAGGTTTTGCAGTGCTCGGCGGTGGTGCGGTGTTGGGCGACGGTCAAGCAGACAATTCGTTACCCTTGTACCATGAGGATGTTTGGAAAGACTAGCGATTACATGGAGACAACACCATACCGTAGTGGTCTCTTTGGCTTGACGCGGTGGCGCGATATAAAGCTCGTGGACATTGTTTGACCAATCTAACTTGAGTGGAAGCGATGAACAAATGATGAGGTGACACGTGGAGAGTCATCAACGACTGATTGGTTGAAGTTTGAAGCAGTGAAAACATTAACTACAAGGCTCCATTCGGTGGGTGACAGAATTCGATTATGACAAGAAGAATTAAATGCCTGGGCGGCTCAATGCGTGATTGCAGGGCAACTTGGATAGGAAGCGATCGGATTCGATTGTTAGAAGGAAGGTGCATAATTAAGGCACGTGATTGGTTGGCTGTAAGTAGAATGTGATGTAAGACTTGTAACACTTGAATACATAGGTAATAATCATGAAGGGTGGTAAGGTATTCATTGTATGTTGTAAAGCATTGTAACAGTGAGTGTGTTTGAACTGAAGTCTGTTGTTGTTGTGAGCTAACTATCAGAGAGTGAGGTCTGTGAACTTTGTATGTAATCTATTTATTATAATACAAAGTGACTTCTCTTGGTGTGGTGGGTTTTTTTCTCCCGAAAGGGTTTTCCCACGTATATCTGGTGTTATCTTTGTGTGTTTGTTCTTTTTTGCTACTCTTTGTTATCCCGTGTGTGTGCATCTTAATTTTATGAGTTTTAAAACTGGTCTTTGCACTTCTCCTTTGTGGTATTAGCATTAGGAAAGCATTTTCACATTGTTGCTTTTACTTTTAGTAAAGAAAGATTCTTAATTGGAGATTAGGATATATATTGGAGAAAGTCTGGATGTTGATGGATTATTTTCAAGAAGTCCAAATTTATCATACATACATGGAGGGCAATAAATTGGCAAATAGACTTGCAAATATAGGATGTGATGGACAAGAAATTGAATGCTTGAGGTTGCTTGTGATTGAAGCACAGTACCCTCAATTGTTATAATTAGTGAGAGGAGTAGAGTTAAAATTACTAAATCTAAAAATTGCAGTGAGCAGGGTAACTTTATGGGGTGTGTGGTTTAAAATATATTGTTCTCCTTATAGTTTGTGAATCTAACTGAAGGTACATGGAGGAATATTGCACGCATCAGTAAATGCTAAAAGATCTAAAATATGAGCAACATTGAAAAAGGGAATGTGAGGGTCATGAATTGTTAGAAGGATGTGACCCATGTTGAAATTGTAAAATTTTCCAACCACAACGACATATGGTGAGCAACTGGCAACAGTCAGCTTTTCTATTATTTCACTAATGCATTTGTGTTTTTGCAAGTACTTTATTTGTATTCTCATAAAGTTTTGCACAGAGCATATATGTGTGAAGGATATTATCTTGCCTTTGTGACACAAATATGATATCTTGCTTCCTTTCACTAGCACAATCAATGGAGGAGGTGTTTAGAGGTGTTTAAATTTAGCCATGAGAATCTTTGCAACCCGATCAATTGCTAATGGAATTAGTGTTATCGCTAATTTGGAAAATCTCAATTTGTTTAAATGGTTGGAAAACTATTGTCTAATCGGTTGACATTGTCATAATGAATATGCATGTTATATTTGTTGTCGTATGTCAAGGTCGATCTCATGCGACTTGGGAAGGAACACAAGGTTAAAGAAATAATTTCAAGGCATGCATTGTAGTATCACTTGTGTGGAAAAATGCATTTATTCATTCTCACAAGCATTTGCATTCATTGTGAAGGAGATCGAGAGTTTATTTCTTCAAGAAGCTTCTTTCACCTGCTCTAACAATGTTGCAAGAGGCTTCATCTATTTGTGAAGTGGTTTGTGTAAAGAAAAGAAGGTGAAAATCTTTCCAGAAGATACAAATGGAGCTCCTACCGAGGAACTACAAAGCAAAGATTCCAGTTGACTATTGGGAGATGCCATTCTTAGAGGCACTTAATACCATGGAATTTGAGTTTATGTTTAAAGGACACTGTTAGAAGTTCAAAAAGGCCATGAAAAGGGTCATCGGTCAAGATATTTTGGAACCAGAGACCGGTAGGTTGATCTTTCCTTCCCAAATAGTTTCAATTTTCATTTCCAATTTGCTTGATTTGCTGCAAAACTTTAGGGTTGTGGAATATATTACCAACAAAGTTGTTAAAGAGGCATATATCCCTGATGATGTGCTTCTAAAGGCTTGTCAGTCATATGATATGTGGAAGGGAAAAGGGTACACAGGAGGGTTGTTCCTTTGTCAATTGCTCACAAGCAACCCTGCTTTCATGGCATTCTTTACTGCAATTAGGAAAACCTTGGCTACAAAGAAGGAAGACTTTCTCTTAACTACTTTAAACAAGTTTTTAGAAGAAATTGAATATGAGCTTGCATAAATAATTTGTGTTAGAGTGAATGCAATCCTTGATTTTCTCACTCATGAGCATGACCCACCAATATTAGTTGCTCCAAGTCAGACTATTGTAGAATCTGGACAACGAGTTGGGGTTCTTGTTGTTGGTAAGGAACAAGGCAATACCACTCATGAAGGTGAGAATGTGTATGTTGCTAATGTACAAGGTGATAATGCTCCTGAAGGTGGGAATTGGTATGGAAATGTTGAGCCATGGTTCTTGTGTCATGGGGTTCATACCTCACTTCACCAAGAGAATGAGCATGATCTTCATGCAGATAATTTGGGCCTCAACCTCAATATAATACCATATGTTCAACTTGCAGAAGACAATTTGGAGGAGCACCAAGATGAAAACGATGTCCAAGTGGATTAGATGGAGGAGTGATGTTTCAAAATGCTATAGTTTTTTGCAGAATGTGGGTGTATTGTCAAATCTTATGGGACTATGCCATGTAATATTTTGGGATATTCTAGGAGTATAGACAAAAAACTGTTATAGTATATTTCTAGCCAGATTAGGGGGAGACAATGTTTTAATTTGATTGATGAGAGTCAGAATATATCAAATATAAACTTTTGTACATTTTTTATAAATAGTAATATATATAGGCTTAATGCCTTTTACCCAAAAAAAATCAATTCATTAACCTTATACCACCTCCATTACTAATTAATTAAATAAATTTGAATTAATTAGGTTTCTCTTATCAACTAATTGAATAAATTAAATTTATTCAATTAAACCACATTAACATTAGTTAATTAAATTAATTTTTTTATTTAATTTAAACTAATGTCCACCATCCCCTCTTCATTAAAAAACAAAACATCTATCTAAAATCATCCATTTTCTTAATTTAGAATTCCTAAAAATCCTAGATGGAGTCAAAATTTAATCCTAACCATCCAAATCATCAAATCAATCATATTCAACAAATCAATCAAGAAAATCATAGTAATTCATCTACAACTAATTTCTATCCAAATTCAAATTAACTTTCAATCTCAAGTATCCACTTAATCCAATCAATCTCAACCTTCTATATTCCAACTACCTGAATTTAATTATCTCCTCCCTCAAATTTAAATTTAAAATTCGTATCCCCATAAATGACATCCTATTTGGCAACTTCCCAGTAATACATGTTGGTTCAAATGCATTCAGAAACCTTTGGAAAGCTTGGGAAATTATCAAAAGCTAATTTAAGAATTGTGAGTTTTTGAATCAGAAGAATGGTAAGGTGTACCTAGATAGGTCAATCTAGTGGAATCTAACAAAAGAAAGATAAATCCCTTGCTCTTTTGCAAGGTTAATCAGCTAAAAAGGCATGTAAAAGGAATTAAATGCTTTAAGGACATATGGGAAAATAACCAAATTAAGGAATGGTTAATGTTAAGTGTTGATTACAACCTTCCTCCAACTCAATGAAGAGCCTACTTAATTGTAAGGGAGGCATGCAAAAGCATTCAACTCCCAAGTAGCAATGTAAGAAAAAATGAGCTCCTAGGAAATGTCTCAATGGTACCGAGATATTAAACTTAAAACCTAGCTTCTTCTCAAGAACTCCCCAACTATCTAAATAGATATTGGGGTCTTGACCTCTCAGGTGAACAATGGTCAAAAAAATTCAAACTGATATGGTTAATATACTTGAACCAAAAATTGCTTCTTTTAAATGGTTATTTATCTTGCAAAAACTTTCCTTTAAGCTACCCAATTCAAGAATGAGTATTTGTCTAGTATGTAAGCAACTTGAAAATATTAGGCATGTTTTTTTATTGTTTGTTTGCTAAAAAGATTTTGAGCATGTTTTTAGTTAATATAATGGGATGGGGGGACAAGGGTAAGATCGATTAGCAGGAAATTCTATTTGTTTATGTGGAAAACTTAAGTAATTCCTATAATTTATTTTGTCTTGTGCTAACATCTAACATATTATGGGCAATATGGAAGACTAGAAATGAGGATTTTTTTCAGGGTACTAGGAGAGTACTTAATGAGTCTTTTAGAAGACTAATGTTTCATAATATTGATATGCAATTAACAATCATTGTGGAGATCTCAAAATAAAAATTTGTGAGGTTGATAAAGGAAGGAATGGTGGACATAAATAGGGAAGAGGTGAGATACTGAAGGCATTGACCTTTCAATGAGGCTAATAACATTCCCTTCATGAAAAATTACTTAGAGTTTCAAAATAAATACAATAGGAGATACCTAGCGAAGACCTTGGATAAAGAGCTTAATTTCTAGAAAATACAAAAGACTAATATCATTCATGACAATTCAGTTTTGGGCACACTAGGGGATGATCAAGGAAGCAACAATAACAAAAAAAAATTATGATAGGACGACAGAATGGTTAACTTTAAAAGCTTTATTTTTTCCCTCTATGCTAATGTAATTAAAATAGTATACATATAAGGGGCATTAAATAGAAGGAATTGTATAATGTTTCAAACACTCTTTATTTCACATTTTACGAAGTAAATTATAGGTAAAAGGCATATATGTAGAGTGAGCTATAAAAGTGGATAAGACCTTGCGTGGTCTAGGTAAAACAACTGATATTTTTTGTATATATGTAAGGTAAACGATAATTAATGTGAAAAATTTAAAATTCATCTCATTCAATCCTATATCCATTCTAAATCAATCTCAATTATCCATTCCTCTCATCCTTCATCTATAAATTAATTCCTAATCCTTAAGCAAAATAGAGAAGAAAATAATCCAAGTAGGTACATGCTACCACATTAATTACTCCCAAGAGCAACCCAACATCAAGAACATCTTGAGAACATCCACACACACACTAGGTTTTCATTGGTTGTAATTTTTTCAATTCAAATTTGAAGACTTATTTTGCTCAACCAAAGTAGTGGTAGGATTTAATTTTTTATTTGGTTCCTTATTTTTCCTTTATTTTTCTCCCCCTACATTCTAGAATGCCTAGTGGAAACACTTATCTTGCATGTTTACAAGGTCGTTTTGAGTGGTTTTTCAAGTCCATTTGATGTCTTTACTAGTTTGGCGCAATCATTATGTCAAGCGACACATTTACTCCATATATTAACATATTTTTATTAATTATTGACACGACTACACCTTATCAAATAGCTAAAAACTCAAACCTCATTTAGTGGTATAGGTTTAGTTGTTTGGTGTAGGTGCACTACTATGTGGCATAAGTCCACTCTTTTATGGTGCAAGTACATAATTGTGTGCCACAGGTGCACTATTTTTTGGTACAAATGGCCTGTAAGCTCTAGTATCTTATTTTAGGGTAATCCCACAATAATAAGTCCCACTTTTTGGCTAGAGTAGGACATTGAAATCAACACTTTTAACTAAATATTCACTTTCTAACACCTATAGCAGCTAAACCGTTAAGAATTTGAAGATGATGTGAAATAGTGATTTGTGTGTAGATTGTGTATATATATATACATATATATAAATTGTGAATTTTTTACGTAACTTTTAATAACTTTCTTTTTTATAGTAAATAACTTTTTTTTAAAGTGATGTTTATGTCGTAATGTATAACTTTTTCTAGAAAATATGAATATAGATTTATAACATCAATATCCAATGCTTGGATATTTTTTCATAATTTTTTGTTGCATTTTTTTAATTAATTTTCAAAGTCAGCATAATTATAATTTGGACAAGTGTGTGTCATAACGCATAACTTGTTTTGCTTATATCGAAATCCAATTTATTTTTTTATTGCAACAAGGATATCAGTACCTAGTGCACAAATATTTTTTGGAATTTTACAGTAATTTACTATTTTTCCATATTTTGTAGAACAAAGAACTTGATGTTTGATGAAAGACCTATGTTCAATAAAACATAGAAAAAAAAATGATTAAATAAAAATATATTAAAATTGTACTTGTTGGAAAGCTCGTTTTGAGGACTACAATCTTGCAAATTATCTTGTCAAGTTAATTCCATTTAAAGGTCTGAATCGAGGTTTGAAACTAAATTTTTTTAGGAAAATTTGAAGCAAACATTGAAAGTATCTAACCAAGGACCATTGTTTGATGGTTCCTTTGAGTGACCAAAATAATATTAAATATCTGTAACAAAGGAGCTTCGAACGAAGGTTTACTAAAAAAATAATATTTAAAAAATTAGTTGTCGACCTTCAAATGAAGGCTATTTTAATTTGAATTTTCCCAATTAAATGTTTGTACGAATTACATATATGAGGTCATTTTTGTGTTTTTATATCAAAAAATATATTTATTTTTTCTAATTTTTTTGTAAGTGATTTACATTTGGAATGTGGAATTGAAAAAATTGTATTTGAAATTTTGGGAGACATTGCACAACAAAATAGTTGGCAAAGGAATTATCGAGTAAGCAAAGGAGATGGAAAATAAAAGGACAAGGAAAAAAAGGATTGCACGATCATATTCAATAGAAAAGGAATAAAAATTATGTGAAGAAAGGATGAAAAGATTTTACAAACAAAGAGAAGCTATGTGTTTTTTAGTTAAAACTATGTATTATATGAATCATGTAGTTTTTTAATTAAATCATCTTCTATAAGATCAAGAACAATAAGATCAAATTATTTTTAATTGAAGTAATTTTTTTCAATTCAAGTTATATTATATTTATTTATTTATGTTGTGGATTCCATTACCTTTCCTAAGGCCTCTACTAAAACCATTGTGTTTCATACTCCTATAACTAATACTCTAAACCCTAAACCCTATTTACCCTAGAAACCCTAAATCCTAAATGCTAAACGCTAAACCCTAAATATTATTGAGCTAAATCTATGATGACTATGTCTTGGCCAAATTCTCCCTAACTAAATTAACTAATCATTCCTTCTTACTAGTTTTGTACCTTACCCTTGGTTCCCTATACTCCTTTTTCTTATGTTTTTCATGCCCTTTATCTCTCATTTTTAATATAGTTTTATCCCTCAAACCACCCTCACTTGAATTGTAATCTCAACAATAATTTACCATAAAAAAATTAAGTATTTTACCTCTTGTTTTTATAATTTATTCCTTTCAACCTTCCCATACCTCTTTTCTTAGTGAACCCTTTACCTCATGGATATCTAATGAGATCTACTCCATTTGTAGATCATTTCATTTTCAATTTTCTTTTGTTGGTGTAAATAGGTGTTTTACCTATCTAGGTCCTATTTACAATGTTAATTCCACTTAGGTCCTTGGAAGGAATCTTTATAGCTAAGCATTAGTTGTCACTTATCTTATCTAGTTGGCATTTGTTTAATGCTTGTGTCCTAGGTAGTTATGAGTTAGTTGTATCTTGTGATAGGATTAAGACACTTTTCATGATTTTGTCGAATCCTATTCCTCACCTTGCATATATAAGGAAGGCGTCATAAGTACATTGTCATATTCAATGTGGCTGCCATATTCCTTTGGAATTCTTGCATCCCTAATCATAGCATGATTATTTTTCCATCTCTCTTATGGAAGTTATTTTGTCTTGAAAGTGATCATGGGGTGTTGAGGAGTTCACCATAAACTCCTACATGGTATTAGAGCTTCAATGTTGCAGACTTCTTCCCGAATCTTAGAGACCAATCTTGGCGTGAATTTTTTGTTGGGTGTGATTTGGGGTTTTCAGAACTTTGCCATTAAATCTAGGGTGTTAGAGAAAGTCAAATTTGGATTTTTTTCGTCAAAATCCAACATATTTTTCTAGATCTACAAGGGTTTGAAGGAAGGGTTTTAATTGCCAAATCTAGAGGGTAGTTGATTTTTTAGAGCATTTTAGGAAAAAACCAACCTTAACATTACGTCTGAGAGGCTTGAGAACCTAAGGATCAACTATCAATTCATCAATTTTTGATATTTTTAGTCGAGATGTGCAGCAAAAAATAGGTCATACGGATCCGTACTTGGTCGTACAACCCATACACCATCATCATCTACAGTCTAGAAGTCCATTAGGTGAATATTCTACAACATATTCTATATTGTGCAAGCATAGAACCCTCTCTACGTCAACATTATACAAATTTCTATGGTCTTTTCTGTAGTCAACCCGCCTATCACATTGACATCATATCCTCCCTATCAATAGTCGGTATGTTTTATACAATAATTGCAGGTGTATTTATTATTGACGGTTGTTTTAATATATTAAAACTTTTGTTATTATTTAAATTGTCGATTGTGGTTTTATTTCAGCTAATTGTATTTTTTGTTGTCGTAATTTTATGAAGATCAAGCCTACGGTCATATGACCTGTGGGGGTCCATCCCTCGAGCAGTGTAGTTGCGACCCACTGCCCCCTGCGCTACCTACCCACCGCTCACTCATCGCTTTGCGAACGTGTTGGCTTGTCGTTGCACCAAAAGGTTGACCTATCAATGCTTGATACAAGCGTCAAATAAGATCCACGAGAGGTGGCTAAACCATGTCACAAATCTTGAAGGGTGGTGTTGAACAACCAAGGGGACCAAGGGTGCACACTTGCAACAATCCCCCCCCCCCCCAAAGTGTGACCGCAAGATTTGAACCCATGACTCGGCTCCGATACCAATTATTGGCATTTCCATTGCACAAAAAGGTCAACCTGTCAATGCCTGATACAAGCATTAGATAAGATCCACAAGAGGTGGTTAATCCATGTCATGAATCTTGGAGGGCAACGTTGAAGAACCAAGGGGACCAAGGGCGCACACTTGCAACACAACGGTTCTATGGCAGGGCTTTATTTTTATAATGCCTGTGTGGGCGGTCACATGGGTGACCATAGGATAAGCCCTTGAGGGCTTGTTTCTTTGCACCTATTTAGTTTGCGCATGCTTGAAATAGTTTTTTTTTTGTTTTTCCATAAATTTCAATCCAAGAGACAAAATTTATTGAACAACATATTGTCAGAAAGTTGGTTTTGGCAATTTTGCAATGGTTTAGGTTATTTTGCATAATTTTGTTATTTTGTAGCATTTATTACTAGTTGAAGTTAGATCTTCTTTTTTGGATCTCAAGCTCATAAATTTTTGCCACGATCTTCAATTTTCATGATTCTTGCAACAATGGAAAGTATTGAGGAGCTCTACATTTCCATCCATGCACTTTTTCTTGTATTTTTCCCAAGTTGATTGCTATTTCAATTTTTCCCCAAAGGGTGTTTTAGAGATTACTTGGATGTTTTGACAATTGGGAGGGTGCAATTTTGATCTTTGCACTTAATTTTAGTTCCAAATCATTTGTCAATCAACTGATGTTTCACATATTCCAAGGTTGTGCCAATTTGAGAGTTTTCAAGTGTCCCTTGGCATCAATTCTATTGTTACTTTATCATGATTCTGACATGAATCATTGAGTGACTCTAATATGGTTTCTAGTATCAAAATTATCTTTCCTTTTCTTTCCTAATTAAGGATTCCATTGTTATTCCATAAGTGTGCTTCCAATGCTTCTTTCCAATAGGTTATCTCATTATGGGGGTGTTTTATGGTATCTCTTTTCATCCTTCATATGGAGGGAGATTGATTGAATTTGTGATGGATCTTTTCATTGAGGAGGGGCTAAATGGTCTCTTCTTAATCTTTCTTATGGGGGGTCTTTTTCCTTGAATGGGGTTTTTTCCTCTCTTTTTTGATGAAAAGCATTCTTATATCTTTTCGCTCTTTTAGGGAGGAGTTTTGTCCCATTGGATTTTCTTTTTCTTCGTTTGTGAGAGATTTCATTTTTATTTGTACATGGGTACCTAACATGGCCTTGTAGTCGAGGCCCATATTTGTGTCATTTACATAAGTACTCTCTAAGTTGTACTTAAAGGGGGGTGTTGGTGTAAATAGGTGTTTTACCTATCTAGGTTCTATTTACATTTTTAAGTCAACTTAGGTCCTAGGAAGGAATCTTTATAGTTAAATATTAGTTGCCACTTATCTCATCTAGTTGGTATTTATTTAATGCTTTTTCCCTAGGTATTTATGGGTTAGTTGTCTCATGTGATAGGATTAAGACACTTGTCACAATCTTGTCTAATCCTATTCCTCACCTTTCCTATATAAGCAAGGCTTCATATGTACATTACCATATTTAGTGTGGTTGTTATATTCATTTTGGTATTCTTGCATCCTTAATCATAGCATGATATTTTTTCCATCTCTCTTGTGAAAGTTATTTTGTCTTGCAAGTGATCTTTGGGTGTTGAGGAGTTCACCATAAACTCCTACATGGTATCAGAGCTTCAGTGATGCAAACTTCTTCCCAAATCTGAGGGACCAATCTTGGTGTGAATTTTTTGTTGGGTGCTAGCTGGGGTCTTGAGAACCTCGCCATTGAATCCAGGGTGTTAGAGAAAGTTAGATTTGGCTTTTGTTTTGTCAAAATCTGACATATTTTACCAGATCTACAAGGGTTTGAAGGAAGGGTTTTAGTTGCTAGATCTAAGGGGTAGTTGATTTTTCAGAGAATTCTAGGTGAAAATTGACCTTTCTATTGCATCTAGGAGGCCTGAGAACTTAAGGATTGATTTTCAATTTGTCGATTTTTTACATTTTTAGTAGGGACATGAGGCAAAAAAATTAGGTCATACAAATTTGTACTTGGCCATACAACCCATACGATGTCATCATCTATAGTTTGGAAGTCTATTGGGAAAATATTCTACAATGTATTATATATTGTGTAGACATAGTACCCTCTCTGCATCAACATTGTATGAATTTTTTTGGACTTTTTTGTAGTCAACCTACCTATCACATCAATGTCATATCATCCCTATCAGTAGTCGATATGTTTTGTGCAATAATCACAAGTGTAGTTATTATTGGCGTTGTTTTAATATATTAAAAAATTCGTTATTATTTAAATATTCAACTATGGTTTTATTTTGACTGGCTATTTTGTTTGTTTCCACGATTTTATGGAGGTTGAGCCTTTGTTCATATGAATCGCAAGGGTGGCCATCCCCTAAGTGGCGCAACTGCTACCCACCATCCCCTGCACCACCTACCCACTGCTCACCTACCACTCCATCAGTGGCAATGTGGCAAGGCTTTATTTTTCTAACCCCTATGCAACTAGTCACATGGGTGACCATGGGATAAGCCCCCAAGGGATTTTTTTTGCACCTATTTAGTTTGTGTGCCTGAAATAGGCCTATTTTTGTTTTTCCATAACTTGTGATTCAGGAGGAAAAATTTATCAAATGAGATATCGTTGGAAAGCTAGTTTTGCCAATTTTGTAGTGGTGTAGGTTATTTTGCATAATTTTGTTGTTTTGTAGAATTTATTATTGGTTAAAGTCAGATCTTCTTTTTTGGCTCCCAAGCTCATAAATTTTTCCCATGATCTCCATTTTTTGTGATTCTTACGACATTGGAAAGGTATTGAGGAGCTCTACATTGCCATCTATGCATTTTTCTTATATTTGTCCCAAGTTGATAACTATTTTAGTTTTACCCCAAAGGGTGTTCTATAGATTACTTGGATTTTTTGATAGTTGGGAGGGTGCAATTTTGATCTTTGCACTTCATTTCAATTCTAGATCATTTGTCAATCAATTGTTGCTTCACAGATTCTAGGGTTGTGCCAATTTGAGATTTTTCTAGTGTTCCTTGGCATCAAGTGTATTATTTCTTTATCATGATTCTAACCTGAGTTCTTGAGTGACTCTAATATGGTTTCTAGCATCAAAATTATCTTTCTTTTGCTTTCCTAATTAAGGATTCTAGTGTTATTCCACAAGTGTGCTTCTAGTGCTTATTTCCTTCATATATATTATTATCCACTCTTTTTGAGATAAATAAAAATCAATTAAATACTTAAACTCCTTAGACATAATATCCTTATATATTCACTTATATTTTTTGTGGATCGGGCATTACCATTCTTAAGGCCTCTACTAAACCACTATGTTCCCTACTCCTATAACTAATTTACCAATTGCAATAAAACCTATTTACCCTAGAAACCCTAAGCCCTAAACCCTAAAACCTAAATCCTAAACCCTAAACCTTAAACCCTAAACCCTAAATATTATTGAGCTAAATCTATGATGACTATGTATTGGCCAAAATCTTTCTAATTAAATTAACTAATCATTCCTTAGACTAGTTTTTTACCCTACCCTTAGTTCCCTAAAATCCTTTTCTAATGTTTCTCATGCCCTTTGGCTCTCATTTTAGTATATTTTAATCCCTCAAATCACCCTCACTAAAGTTCTAATCTAAACAATAATCTCATTAATTTTTTTAAGGATTTTACCTCTTCTTTGAATGATAATTTACTCCTTTTAAACGCGTTATACCCCTTTTCTTAGTGAACCCTTTACCCCATGGATATTCAATGAGCTCTACTTCATCTATATAATTTCCTTTAAATATGTTCCATTAAAGTTGATCAAAACCTCTCACATTTTGCAAGAGTAGAACAAGGTTGCTAATTGTTTGGCCAAATGGGCTTCTAAGAATGTTGGGGGTTGCCGGTTTGAAGGTTGGGAGTACTTATCCCAAGATTATTCTCAAGGTTTAGAGAGGTTGATTATAGAGGACATGGTTGGATGATGCTTTTCAGTTGGTTGGTCTTGTTGGATTTTTTTCCCATTTTGTGATAGTTTGTTGGTTTTGGGACTCTTAGTTATTTCTCTAGGTGCATATTTCAGACCCTAATTGTTTTGTATAAGGAATTTTTTGGATGCAATAAAAAATTTACCCTCTTTATTCAAAAAAAAAAATTGATCAAAACCTTTTCAAGCATACCCACCTTGCATCTATGATAAACCCTCTCTTACCATCCCCTAATGGATCCCTCTTGTGACCTTTATATACCTACCTAAACACTCTAATCATCCAAAAAAAAATTATGAAATATCTTAGATATATCTCATTGGTCCCATCCTTGAAACATCCTAGAGACATGTTCCCTTAGAATCTAACCTTATCATCCTTTCACCTATTCCATTTAGACAAGGTCTCATAAATATTGTCCTTCATATATATTCAAATCTACTCTTCTTGGGATAAATAAACTTTAATTAAATACTTAATTCCTTGGACATAAAATCCTTATATATCCACGTATTTTGGTTGTGGATCCCATTACCATTCTTAAGGCCTCTACTAAAACCACCATGTTCCCAACTCCTATAACTAATTTACCAATTACCATAAACCATATCTACCTTAGAAAACCTAAGCCCTAAACCATAAAACCTAAATCCTAAACCCTAAACCCTAAACCTTAAACCCTAAATATTATTGAGCTAAACCCTCTCCTACCCTCCCCCAATGGATCTCACTTGTGACCACTATAAGAAAATTTCAATTTAGAGAATTGTATTTACAATAATTAAACTACAAATATTAAGGTCAATGTTTTGATGCTAATTTATATAGTTTTTTTTTTAAAACATGAGATATATATATATCCACCCCTTAAATATATTCTAAAATCTTCTCTTTTATATGCTAGGTGTAGGGGTTCAACATACAGAAACTGGACTAGAATTTGAGCCTAATTTAGTTACTAGAGTAGAGGATGCCAAAGCACACATAGTTGATGTTAGGGAGGAGACCCAAGTACAAACAATTGATGTTAGAGAGGAGTCCCATCCACACTTTGATGTTGGAGAGGGATCATGATTGCTTCCTTCTACACATATTCATATGAATCTAATTAAAGGGGTGAAGAGAAAAATTTCTCACAAAATATAGATCATTTACTTGAAATGGATAGAGAAATTGAAAAATTTATGTTGAACAACCTAGTGAAACTACTAAGAGCTCATTGAATAGAACAACAAAGGACATAGTTGAGGATTATTTCAAAAATTATGATATACTTGGTCAAGCCCAAATGTTATCAAATTTACTTCTTTGTGATGAGCTAAAAGAGCCATTACAATTGTTGGGTGTTGATTTCATAAAAAGAGGAAAATTCACCTAGAAAAATATATTGTTAAAAATGTTAAAAAGGGTTTGTGTTCCATTGGGAAACAATCTTGGCCTGCTTCACTGTTAAGTTGGTCCACTTTGTTACCAGCACTATGTCAACAGTTATAAAAGATGAGTTGGATGGGAAGAATGTTGACGATGATCAAGAATAGGTTGGGGATGATGTTGTTGATCTCTTGTCAAAGAGCTGGGATAATGCCAGTTAGGTGTTTTTTAGTCTATGTTTTGGCCATCTATTGTTGATCTACGGCTTGTGTTTTGTTTTTTTGGCTAGTTTCTAGGTTTATTGGACTTGAACTTTTTGGCCCTTGTGGCTTGATGTGTTAGGAGTACAACACCTTGTAAATGTTGCTTAACTTATCAAAAACAATCTTGATCAATGGATAAGATAATTTCAAGAAGAGTGATGTTGGCATCTATTGTAAGTCCACAAATTCCAAGAAAGTGTCATATCTCCTCACTTTCAAATAAAATTGGCTTAAGCAGAAAAACACTAACAAGATATGTGAAAAGGAGAAAGGTTTTGGATGATAGTACTATGTAGAAGGTAATTGGGAAATGATGTGTAGGGTTCCTCATTCTAACAAGATTTAATATGGTGTCAGGAATTTTATCTGAAGTTTTTGGCATATCATACTCATCCTTCATCAAATAAAATAGATGTTTTTAAACACAAGATTAGGCCAAACAGTTAAGAAATACATACAAAAAATTGGTTAGACATAACACAACATGAGATGTTTTTGATACAAAACCTCATTTAAATATTGGGAAAATAATATTTGAAATGTTAAGGCCACATTATGTGAAGGAAAATAAGTTTTTTAAAATTTATTTTTTTCATTATCATATTGAATTTGATCTTTACTATCAAGTGTTTCGAAAGATCAGAGAAGAAAGTGATGGTTTTTAAAATAAACCTCCTAAACAAGTAAGTCAATTCATACCATCCATATTGTGTGATAAATTTGATGATGATGTAGAAGGTCCAATAAAATGCATAAAAGGAATTTGTGAAACATGTGGAAATTTGGCTAAAATTCCTTTGAGAAACGAAGATACTAACATGATGAAGATGGTAAATTGCAAGAGTTACAAGTACATAAAGCTTGAAACAAAATTTGGGAAAGAATCAACAAGATTAGATTGTGTAGAAGGTGAGGTACCTATTGGAACATTTATGGAATTTTTTCATAAACTAATACAACCGTACATGCATCATATATTTTTGCTAAGTGAAGCAAAATAATTTCAGTTGTTAAGAGATGCTTTCCCACTTGGAACAATACTATCAATAGTCAATTTTGAAGAAAATTACTCTTTTACCCATCAAAAGGAGATTCAAGCACAATATTACTATTCGAAGCATGCCACTATTATGGTGCATGTATTATCGACATGCATTAATGAATTTGGATGGTGTTGATAGTACATATGAAGAATGAGTCATTACAAAATAATTTCAATTTTATATTAGTGATGATAAAGAGCATGACACATGCATTTTGCAGAACATTTATTTAAGAAGTTTTTTGAAGATTTGGTAAGAAGGGGACTTGTCAAAATTGAAAAGAATTTTGTATTTTCTTATGGGTATTTGTCACAATTCAAATCATCAAGGTATACACTATCTATATATCATCGACATGAAAATATACCACATGTTTGGATTTTCTTTGAGAGTGGGTAGGGAAAGGGTGAACATGATGGCACAAGTGCTTGCATCAAACATGCTCTAAGAAAAAATCAAACGAATTATGAGGGAGATTATATAAATGATGTGCATGGTGTTGTTGAATGGTGTAAGAAATACTTTGCATGTGAGTTCGACACATTTTAAGAGAGGAACCCATGTCTAAATAGAGTGTTTTGGAAGATATCAAGTATGTAATATTGTTTGAAAAAAATTTGACTTGTTTTTAAAATCTTAAGTTTAAATATTTATTTTTTAAAATTATATATACATATAATTTGTAGGTTTGTATAGAAGAACAATGCATGGATCCAAGAGGGTAGGGAAAACAAGATCTTTGGATTGTGTCATGAGTACAGATAGTCACACATCGATATTATGCACTAGGGATTACTCTTGTTTTTTATGACTACATTTTGGGGGATTATGGTAATTACAACAAAAAACAACGTGGATTTGTCGATGAATGGAATTTGGTGTCACTAGTTGTTACTAACACATACAACAAATATGAAGATGAAATATTTCAATACATTTCTTTGATTTCAATTGATTATGACCAAATTTCAGGATTGATTAAAAATGGTATATATATCGGGCAAGTTTTGTAGTTCTTTATTTTTAAAATTTTAATATATGTTAGTTTAGATAAAAATTTAATTGTAATTTGTTTATTAAATATTGGTTCTATTCTTTTACATTGAACATTGTGGTTTAGGCTATGTTTTTGCAGTTATAGCAGAGGATAGAAACATAGAAGGTGTTAGTTATTATTTATTACATTGCACAAAGGAGAGGATGAAGTTAAGAAAACCATAAGCAAGTGATGGAATGGTGTTTCCCAAAATTTTAGTTGTAGTGCAAGGGACATATCTCAAACAAGTCAAAATTGTTCAAAATGGGATTCATTTTATTGATTATCATCCTAACAACATGGTGTATTAGTATAGCCACCTAGTAATTGTTATCGGCCTATATCTTCATCAAGCTCCATGTGCACATGGATGTCATAAGTGGAGAGTAGATAGAGATGATCATTAGAGAATATTACATGTTATTGAAGAGTGAGTTGAACCAATCAATGTGGTATGAAGAATGTGGACAGTAAATTACACTTCATTTTGAAGGTATTTAGTAGATTTAAGTATTGATTATTTTTATTTATGCTTCAATAGTTCTTTCCTTTCAGATTTTAATTTTAGCAAGTTCTTAACAAATTTTAGAATCAAATGATCTTTATGAATACTATTTTTATTTAAATTTCATCGTAGTAGGATATTTGTTTTTGTAATCATGTAGTTGAAAGGATTTCAAGTTATTGAACATCATGTAGCTGAAAGGATTTCAAGTTATTTATTGAAGCTAAGGGAAGCTCAAGTTTTATTATAGAGAGGTTATGAAAAAATAATTATTACATTAATATTAAGTTATTATTTGGTTCTCAGTAAAAATGTACT
The DNA here is from genome assembly GCA_007115665.2 of Sequoiadendron giganteum. Lineage (NCBI taxonomy): Eukaryota > Viridiplantae > Streptophyta > Pinopsida > Cupressales > Cupressaceae > Sequoiadendron > Sequoiadendron giganteum. The sequence continues at coordinate 706,588,810 of CM021103.1, forward strand.
TGAATGCTAATTTTATTGGCAATTAATAATCTTAATTTATTTATTGGACTCCAAGAAAGTTCCCATGATATATACAACATATCTATCATTCACATTTTGTGAGAAAATTAATAGACTGAATTTATATTGAGTTATATATATTATAATCTTAATTTCAATAAGAAATTCTCAAATATATGAATCTTGAATTGAGCTCAATTATGATCTTGATATGGTAAATTTTGATGGTAATATATAGATGTATGCAAGCTAGGAGGTCCTAGAGATACAATGAGACTAGGGGAGGTTGGAAGACTTGAAAATATAGACAAAATTATAGTGGGGATGGATGGGTAATGACTATGGAGGGAGACTCTAAAATTTAGAAGCTAAATTTTTTTAAAAAAACTATTGTTATGAAAAATCTAAGCTAACTATCACAAACTTCAAATATAGCATTTTATAGTGTGAATATTTAGTTGTAGAGGGCGTTGCAGGCCTTATGATTTTTTTTATAATAGCTAAGAAAAATATAATTCTATTTATAAACTATTTGATCACTAATATGCACCTAATACTTTAGGAATTATTTCTCAAACAATTCTCTCATTAGTTAAAATTTTGTCAAGTTGTAGTGTTAAAATTAGATATTATGAGGCTTTTTTAATAAATTTTAAGAGAGAATTTGGGCTATGAACATAGCAAGTCTTATTATTCACAATTAGATGAATTAGTTTGAAATTTTTAAATAATTGGATATAATATCATTGCTATAAGTCATCCACCCTTGAGGGTGAGAAGAAATCCCAAAGCCTAAAATGTCTTAGTTTCATAGGACCACTTGGGAGAAATGTTTCCCATCTAGGTACATGGTTCATACAAAGGGTAAGGACATCTAGGACTAGGGGTTAAAAAATACACAATAAATCAACAAGGGGTAAACACACGAAATATGACAACATGGCATATGCATGTACTAGGAGTAAACTAGGGAATATGATAAATTTGAGATCTAAAAATGACGATGAAAACTAAAATGAGTGCAAATGTAATAAATAAAAATACATAGAACTTATGTGATTTATGATCATACATTTTTCTTCTCATCTTGCTCTCTTTCATCTCGATGATGGATCATAGAGTGTGATTCGAAATGGTGATCCTAAAAAATTTTGACACAATCGAATCCAGAAGCAATACAGATCCATGATATGGATTGTGGAAACTTATTATCATTAGTAGAGTACATAGTAAACTATAAAATACCATGTAGACACATTTAACATGTAAGAGAGGTGCTATTTTTTCTATACATGTTTTGGTCTCTATTTTTTGAATGCATTTTCTCTATAAAAGAATCCATGAAAATAGAAGTTATTGTATAACAATGTAGTAAAATTTATATTCAAATCAAATTCTAAATAAACTAGGTAAATTGATGTAGAGGGATAAACAAATGCAAGAAAATTAAGGTTTTAATATTCTATAGACTCTATTGAAGGTGTCTCATACCCCACTTGTTAGGGTGAACTCAAAGAAACAAGTTCTTGCTTAAACCCTCACTGAAACCTAGCGTTTTGATAGTCTTTATGACATAGAACACACTCAAACCGTCATAAATCACACAAATGATTGAATTAGGACTTCTCCTCTGGTAGGAACTTGGGCAGAAACATAAAGAAAAACTTCACCAAATTTCATCAATTTTTGATGGTACAAACAAAATTATGATTTTTTTAAGCTTGTTGGAAATCCTAGGTCTATAACAGGGCTATTGGTAGTATTTTTGTCATATCTTGCTCAAAACACAATGAAATCATGCCAAACCAATTTCATTGAATTCTTAAAACAAAAATCGATCATCCCATCCATTCAAAGATCCTGACATGGTTCTGTAAAGGGTCGTGCAATGCTCTTTTCATATTGTAATTATAAAAAATTGACATAAAATAGGGTATTTCATGAAATCTTTCTCCCACAGCCTCTTGGAGCATGTATTCTCATTAATTCAACATGAATTAACATCAAAAATTAGTTACCATTTGAATGTATGAGTATTTTCCATAAAAATCTAATGTTATCTAATGTCTTTTTGCATCAAACTTGCCAAATATGCACTTTTTTTACAACTTTGCAAACTAGAACTAAAAAAACAAGTAAAAAGACCCTACATGGTCTTCCATGGTCCTCTAATACCTTCACAAACTCCATTAAGATTCCTAACATCAAAATATAAAACTTACATTTTCAAGTTGCTAGATGCTCCTACATAAATTTATAAAACTTGGCTTAGAACAATTTAAAAATATCGGGTAAAAGCACAAACCTGTGTCACACTTTATAAAGGAATCAGCCAACAACAAAAAAAATTATGAACTTCGACCACATAAAAGTGATCTTTATGTTTTTAATTTCAAAATGATGTAAACTAATGAAAGGTAGAAATATTGATGAAGTTTAATCTTCTAATTTTTTAGATTTTTTTAAAATTGTTTTGCTTATTTTTTATCAATTTAAGAGCAGATTTTGGAATGCCAAAAATGTTTAGGAAAAAGTGATGTTCACTTGACGTCAAGAAACAAATAGAAAAAAACTTCATTTTCCCCTAACTTTTTTCTTAAAATAGGTAACTTCAATATCTAGTGCATGGAAAAAAATTGAAATTTTGCTGTATATTTTTCTCATAATAACATTTTAAAGTCAAACTTGTCAAAATTTGACAGTTTTCATTGGACGTCAACTATTGTCTATTTTTTTAATCATTTTCAAAAAATAAATTATACCCTTTTGAATAGGACTCTCTCATCTAGTGCACCATATATTTTTCAATTTTTTTAATATGTTTTACTATTTTTTAATTTCTAATCAGCCTCTTTTTTAACTTTAACAACCTACTTGCATTATTTTAAAAATAAAATATATTAAAACTAATCAAAAAATTAAAAAAATATATTTAGATTCACCACTCTGAGCTCTACAAAAGGGTATTTTTCTTTTCTTAAAAAACATCATTATGACTAAAGAAATACTTAGTTGAAGTTGAAAGTTTCAGAAAATTCAGAAAAGTTGAGTTGGCTACCAATTAGGATGCCACATAAACAGTTTCAGTAAAAAGGGTTTCGATTGAAACCCTTTCTACTGAAACCCCGCACATAAAATAAACCATATTTCAATGCGACAAAGCAAAAAAATCAAATTTTTAAGTTTCAGACGAAAGGGTTTTGCCTGAAACTCTATGTGCCACATATAGGCCACGTGTTTTCAGGCAAAACTAGTTCGACCGAAACTATTTAGGTCGAAATATTTTCACTTAGAACTATTTAGTTGGTTGAAAGTGTGACACCACTTTGTGCTTTTACCCCAAAGAATTTTTTTGTGTCATTACGTTTTGAAATATATACACTACTAGTTCCATTGAAATATATAGTAGGCTTATATTATATTGCACTTTTCATTCTATCCTTTAGAACTTGGGTCTTAGCTCCATTGAAGTCTAAGGTATGATAGTTACATATTAATCAATTTATATCAATTATTTTTAGTTCTACAATAGCTTTGTGTTTTTGGGTCATCATTTATTTCCTTTTATTCACCCTTCACCATTGCAAGAATATAAAAACCTAGTGTTAGTATTTCTTTCTCAACTTTTTCATATTTAATCATTTTGATTTTAAATCAGTTTTGCTAAATTCTTATCTTAGTTCTTTATCCATCCATCATACATTTACTTGAGTTTTAATTTTTGTTTCCTAGTTACAATTTCTTGCATTCTAGTTATCAAAAGTTGATTTATTATTTAAGTAGTTGTTTAAGTTGACTTAGCCAACTTTTATAAATTATTATATGCATTCAATCCAATTAAGATCTAACATGGTTTTACAATTTAGTTTCAAGTTGAATTAAAATGAATAAAATTCAATGGTATACACTTCTAAAGTACTTTATTGTACCATGTATACAATAATATAAAGTGCATGATTACTTAAATAATTATAAGATCAAAATATAATTTACACATATGTTTAATTCTTAAACCAATAAAATCACTAAAAAATCTAGTATGTATTGAATGAAATTATGTAATACCCCTCCGTTTTGCTTCTTGTTCAAATTGCTTTATGTTATGTTTGGTTGCAATTATTTTGATACTGGATACATTTTGTTATAATGTTTTGATTGCTACTATTGAGCGACAACTATTATTGTGGGATGTAGTTATCTGATTATTGTTTCACTTGCATTATGGATTAATGATGTTGTAGAGTTAACATGAGATGCTATTATGAGATTATTGGAATTATGATGGAAGTGTCAGTTTCGATGAGTGTATTGGTGAAGAGGACGAGTTCATATCACTCGCTTGCGAGCGCCCTGCGAATCCGTAATTCCTTCTTCACGGTGTGTATTATATGCTAGATATATCGTATGATGTTGTTTACTTGGTTGCAGGATTGCAGGTACATGACATCGACTCCACCTGGTTTCACAGGTTTGAGCGTGTCGATCCAACGGTTGAGTTGAACGGGAGATAGTAACTAGGTAACATGTGTTAAGTCTATGCCCTAGCCTTAGTGTGTCGTCAGTTGTGTGGGTCGAGTCATTGTCTGTCTTGCTTTGATATTATTTAATTCTGAAGCATTCTTGATGTGGAAATAGATATTTAGAATAATTGCATTTAAATCATGTTGATGATTATTTAATTTAAATAATGCAATGTGGATAAAAGTTTATACTTAAATTAATTAATTATATTTAGTTTATTTAATTAATTAAATTTGATCCAAGGGGTTGAATTTAGTTATTAAATAATTAAATTAATTAATTAAACGTGATGCAAGATAATGAAAGGAAATAAAAGAATTAGAATTAATTTTGGAATTTAATTCCAGCGTGTGAGAATTAAATTAGAAATTGTAATTAAATGTTTATTTGGGAAATTGGTTGCAACTTTGGAAATTAATTTATTATTTGAAATTGCATTTTAAATTGAAAGTGGGTTTTTGAAAAGTGAAATTGAAATTTGAAATTGAAAGTGAAATTGAAATTGAAAATTGAAATTGAAATTGAAATATCTAATTTGCATGTAATGTGAATTAAGGTTGTAAATATTGAAATTGAAATTGAAATTGAAATTGAAATATCTAATTTGCATGTAATGTGAATTAGGGTTGAATTAGGTATTTTTGATTTATAAGAATATATGTTTTAATTTTAGGGCAACAGAAAGTTTTTAGAAAGAAATACATTTTTACAGCAGGGAAGAAATTTTGGAAAATTTGCACAAGGGTTTGAAGAAAGTTTGATTGTAGAATTGATTGAAGGAAAGATTGTTTGCATTTGTTGGATTTTGGATTGGATTCATTAGAGGATTGAAGAAAATTCAAGAAAATCTTTGGAGGAGGCTTGCATCAGAAATTCATCTCTTCCTGTAGCTTCTTGTACCAAGTTTTCCTCTTTGTATTTTATTGCTCTTGATTGTTTTTTTTTAAATAGTAGTGATTAAAGATTTATTTGTTAAATCTGTTTTAGAAAATAAATTTGAGATTAGAAGAAAAGAATTAAACAAATTTACAACCATTGCTTGTGAAAATTCTTGAGTGAAAATTGTAAAACCCTTAGTTGAATTTAAATTATTTGGGGAAATCAATTTTGTTGTTATTGAAATTAAACATAGAGATTGACCAATGCATTTAGAATGTTTTTAGAAAATGAAACTTTCTATTTATAATCAAAAAAACGGATTTTAAAATCTACAGTATAATTATATTTTCATGGTAAAATGGTCTGATTGCGTCGTCTATAACTTCACTTTTACAAACTGGGTTTTTAGGAAATTTAAAGGGTTTTTGCATTTTGAAATTTTCTTACCCCTGTCCAAAAATTGTAAATACGCAGATTGTATTTTTTGAGTTATGCTTAAAACATGAGACTACTATTAAACTATTTTCCCATGGCTGTTCTGAAAATATAATAATAATAAATTGATATTTATAAATATTAATATTTTAGGTATTGTTATTATAATATTAAAATATTATTTAATAATATTTTATATTATAATTTATAATACTAAAGTATTATATTTATTTATATTATTTTAAATAAAATTTGTATATTTGATTAGTGGAATTAATATTATAAACGTATGGGAAAATTATTGTTTATTTTAAAATGGCATGTTAAAGTTTAATTGAAGGAGTTAAATATTTGATTTAGATAATGCATAATTTAAAATTTAGTTGTGGAATTTAAATTCATGTGTGAAAGGTCCACTTATTAATTTGATTTAATTGGAAATATATATATTTATATTTTGGAAAATTAGTGATAAGGGATATTTTATTTTGAATTAAACAATTTAATATTCTGTAAAGAATAGAAGAAATGTTAATGATTAAATATATTTAAATATATTAATTTATATTTAGTAGATATATAGTGAAGGTATATATCCATTTGAGAGAATAAATAATATTTTATCTTATTTTATTCTGTTGTTTGCAAATTGGGTATTATTAGTGTTCTAAAAGAGATAATTAGTATGTGTAGAAGATGTATAGAGAAAGATATTTTTTAATAGAAATAATTACTTGATTTAAAAAGGAAATGATTATTTTGTTAATATGATTGAAGAAAATATATTGAGATGTATATATATATCCATGAGAATTTTCAATCAGTATTTACCTTATTTTAATTAAGTGCGTGTAATTTAGCTTTGCATGAAGAGTTTAAAAGATAAGTTTGGAATGTATGGTCAAAATTGATAAGGAAAAAGATATTTAAATATATTGAAGAATTATAGAAATATTTATATTTGAATGTTTGTTTTAACTGATGAGATTTGATTAGAAACAATATGAATGCGTGGTCAAATAGATAAACCAAAAGATATTTTTATACATTGATGAAATTGCATGTTTTTAAATGGATAGTTGATGAGACATAGACTCTGGATAGAAAATTGGAAAAGATTGTTTGCAATAGTGTTAGGTTGCATTAGAAGTAAATTTAGGAACTAACTATATTGAAAAAGGCAAATAGTTATTATGTTTTATTTAGTTCCATAGAGTAATCTAATCATTGTGAATGAATTAATGGTGTCTATATCTAACATGG
>CM021103.1:706596007-706685669 GCA_007115665.2 Sequoiadendron giganteum
TTGTTTGTTTCCACGATTTTATGGAGGTTGAGCCTTTGTTCATATGAATCGCAAGGGTGGCCATCCCCTAAGTGGCGCAACTGCTACCCACCATCCCCTGCACCACCTACCCACTGCTCACCTACCACTCCATCAGTGGCAATGTGGCAAGGCTTTATTTTTCTAACCCCTATGCAACTAGTCACATGGGTGACCATGGGATAAGCCCCCAAGGGATTTTTTTTGCACCTATTTAGTTTGTGTGCCTGAAATAGGCCTATTTTTGTTTTTCCATAACTTGTGATTCAGGAGGAAAAATTTATCAAATGAGATATCGTTGGAAAGCTAGTTTTGCCAATTTTGTAGTGGTGTAGGTTATTTTGCATAATTTTGTTGTTTTGTAGAATTTATTATTGGTTAAAGTCAGATCTTCTTTTTTGGCTCCCAAGCTCATAAATTTTTCCCATGATCTCCATTTTTTGTGATTCTTACGACATTGGAAAGGTATTGAGGAGCTCTACATTGCCATCTATGCATTTTTCTTATATTTGTCCCAAGTTGATAACTATTTTAGTTTTACCCCAAAGGGTGTTCTATAGATTACTTGGATTTTTTGATAGTTGGGAGGGTGCAATTTTGATCTTTGCACTTCATTTCAATTCTAGATCATTTGTCAATCAATTGTTGCTTCACAGATTCTAGGGTTGTGCCAATTTGAGATTTTTCTAGTGTTCCTTGGCATCAAGTGTATTATTTCTTTATCATGATTCTAACCTGAGTTCTTGAGTGACTCTAATATGGTTTCTAGCATCAAAATTATCTTTCTTTTGCTTTCCTAATTAAGGATTCTAGTGTTATTCCACAAGTGTGCTTCTAGTGCTTATTTCCTTCATATATATTATTATCCACTCTTTTTGAGATAAATAAAAATCAATTAAATACTTAAACTCCTTAGACATAATATCCTTATATATTCACTTATATTTTTTGTGGATCGGGCATTACCATTCTTAAGGCCTCTACTAAACCACTATGTTCCCTACTCCTATAACTAATTTACCAATTGCAATAAAACCTATTTACCCTAGAAACCCTAAGCCCTAAACCCTAAAACCTAAATCCTAAACCCTAAACCTTAAACCCTAAACCCTAAATATTATTGAGCTAAATCTATGATGACTATGTATTGGCCAAAATCTTTCTAATTAAATTAACTAATCATTCCTTAGACTAGTTTTTTACCCTACCCTTAGTTCCCTAAAATCCTTTTCTAATGTTTCTCATGCCCTTTGGCTCTCATTTTAGTATATTTTAATCCCTCAAATCACCCTCACTAAAGTTCTAATCTAAACAATAATCTCATTAATTTTTTTAAGGATTTTACCTCTTCTTTGAATGATAATTTACTCCTTTTAAACGCGTTATACCCCTTTTCTTAGTGAACCCTTTACCCCATGGATATTCAATGAGCTCTACTTCATCTATATAATTTCCTTTAAATATGTTCCATTAAAGTTGATCAAAACCTCTCACATTTTGCAAGAGTAGAACAAGGTTGCTAATTGTTTGGCCAAATGGGCTTCTAAGAATGTTGGGGGTTGCCGGTTTGAAGGTTGGGAGTACTTATCCCAAGATTATTCTCAAGGTTTAGAGAGGTTGATTATAGAGGACATGGTTGGATGATGCTTTTCAGTTGGTTGGTCTTGTTGGATTTTTTTCCCATTTTGTGATAGTTTGTTGGTTTTGGGACTCTTAGTTATTTCTCTAGGTGCATATTTCAGACCCTAATTGTTTTGTATAAGGAATTTTTTGGATGCAATAAAAAATTTACCCTCTTTATTCAAAAAAAAAAATTGATCAAAACCTTTTCAAGCATACCCACCTTGCATCTATGATAAACCCTCTCTTACCATCCCCTAATGGATCCCTCTTGTGACCTTTATATACCTACCTAAACACTCTAATCATCCAAAAAAAAATTATGAAATATCTTAGATATATCTCATTGGTCCCATCCTTGAAACATCCTAGAGACATGTTCCCTTAGAATCTAACCTTATCATCCTTTCACCTATTCCATTTAGACAAGGTCTCATAAATATTGTCCTTCATATATATTCAAATCTACTCTTCTTGGGATAAATAAACTTTAATTAAATACTTAATTCCTTGGACATAAAATCCTTATATATCCACGTATTTTGGTTGTGGATCCCATTACCATTCTTAAGGCCTCTACTAAAACCACCATGTTCCCAACTCCTATAACTAATTTACCAATTACCATAAACCATATCTACCTTAGAAAACCTAAGCCCTAAACCATAAAACCTAAATCCTAAACCCTAAACCCTAAACCTTAAACCCTAAATATTATTGAGCTAAACCCTCTCCTACCCTCCCCCAATGGATCTCACTTGTGACCACTATAAGAAAATTTCAATTTAGAGAATTGTATTTACAATAATTAAACTACAAATATTAAGGTCAATGTTTTGATGCTAATTTATATAGTTTTTTTTTTAAAACATGAGATATATATATATCCACCCCTTAAATATATTCTAAAATCTTCTCTTTTATATGCTAGGTGTAGGGGTTCAACATACAGAAACTGGACTAGAATTTGAGCCTAATTTAGTTACTAGAGTAGAGGATGCCAAAGCACACATAGTTGATGTTAGGGAGGAGACCCAAGTACAAACAATTGATGTTAGAGAGGAGTCCCATCCACACTTTGATGTTGGAGAGGGATCATGATTGCTTCCTTCTACACATATTCATATGAATCTAATTAAAGGGGTGAAGAGAAAAATTTCTCACAAAATATAGATCATTTACTTGAAATGGATAGAGAAATTGAAAAATTTATGTTGAACAACCTAGTGAAACTACTAAGAGCTCATTGAATAGAACAACAAAGGACATAGTTGAGGATTATTTCAAAAATTATGATATACTTGGTCAAGCCCAAATGTTATCAAATTTACTTCTTTGTGATGAGCTAAAAGAGCCATTACAATTGTTGGGTGTTGATTTCATAAAAAGAGGAAAATTCACCTAGAAAAATATATTGTTAAAAATGTTAAAAAGGGTTTGTGTTCCATTGGGAAACAATCTTGGCCTGCTTCACTGTTAAGTTGGTCCACTTTGTTACCAGCACTATGTCAACAGTTATAAAAGATGAGTTGGATGGGAAGAATGTTGACGATGATCAAGAATAGGTTGGGGATGATGTTGTTGATCTCTTGTCAAAGAGCTGGGATAATGCCAGTTAGGTGTTTTTTAGTCTATGTTTTGGCCATCTATTGTTGATCTACGGCTTGTGTTTTGTTTTTTTGGCTAGTTTCTAGGTTTATTGGACTTGAACTTTTTGGCCCTTGTGGCTTGATGTGTTAGGAGTACAACACCTTGTAAATGTTGCTTAACTTATCAAAAACAATCTTGATCAATGGATAAGATAATTTCAAGAAGAGTGATGTTGGCATCTATTGTAAGTCCACAAATTCCAAGAAAGTGTCATATCTCCTCACTTTCAAATAAAATTGGCTTAAGCAGAAAAACACTAACAAGATATGTGAAAAGGAGAAAGGTTTTGGATGATAGTACTATGTAGAAGGTAATTGGGAAATGATGTGTAGGGTTCCTCATTCTAACAAGATTTAATATGGTGTCAGGAATTTTATCTGAAGTTTTTGGCATATCATACTCATCCTTCATCAAATAAAATAGATGTTTTTAAACACAAGATTAGGCCAAACAGTTAAGAAATACATACAAAAAATTGGTTAGACATAACACAACATGAGATGTTTTTGATACAAAACCTCATTTAAATATTGGGAAAATAATATTTGAAATGTTAAGGCCACATTATGTGAAGGAAAATAAGTTTTTTAAAATTTATTTTTTTCATTATCATATTGAATTTGATCTTTACTATCAAGTGTTTCGAAAGATCAGAGAAGAAAGTGATGGTTTTTAAAATAAACCTCCTAAACAAGTAAGTCAATTCATACCATCCATATTGTGTGATAAATTTGATGATGATGTAGAAGGTCCAATAAAATGCATAAAAGGAATTTGTGAAACATGTGGAAATTTGGCTAAAATTCCTTTGAGAAACGAAGATACTAACATGATGAAGATGGTAAATTGCAAGAGTTACAAGTACATAAAGCTTGAAACAAAATTTGGGAAAGAATCAACAAGATTAGATTGTGTAGAAGGTGAGGTACCTATTGGAACATTTATGGAATTTTTTCATAAACTAATACAACCGTACATGCATCATATATTTTTGCTAAGTGAAGCAAAATAATTTCAGTTGTTAAGAGATGCTTTCCCACTTGGAACAATACTATCAATAGTCAATTTTGAAGAAAATTACTCTTTTACCCATCAAAAGGAGATTCAAGCACAATATTACTATTCGAAGCATGCCACTATTATGGTGCATGTATTATCGACATGCATTAATGAATTTGGATGGTGTTGATAGTACATATGAAGAATGAGTCATTACAAAATAATTTCAATTTTATATTAGTGATGATAAAGAGCATGACACATGCATTTTGCAGAACATTTATTTAAGAAGTTTTTTGAAGATTTGGTAAGAAGGGGACTTGTCAAAATTGAAAAGAATTTTGTATTTTCTTATGGGTATTTGTCACAATTCAAATCATCAAGGTATACACTATCTATATATCATCGACATGAAAATATACCACATGTTTGGATTTTCTTTGAGAGTGGGTAGGGAAAGGGTGAACATGATGGCACAAGTGCTTGCATCAAACATGCTCTAAGAAAAAATCAAACGAATTATGAGGGAGATTATATAAATGATGTGCATGGTGTTGTTGAATGGTGTAAGAAATACTTTGCATGTGAGTTCGACACATTTTAAGAGAGGAACCCATGTCTAAATAGAGTGTTTTGGAAGATATCAAGTATGTAATATTGTTTGAAAAAAATTTGACTTGTTTTTAAAATCTTAAGTTTAAATATTTATTTTTTAAAATTATATATACATATAATTTGTAGGTTTGTATAGAAGAACAATGCATGGATCCAAGAGGGTAGGGAAAACAAGATCTTTGGATTGTGTCATGAGTACAGATAGTCACACATCGATATTATGCACTAGGGATTACTCTTGTTTTTTATGACTACATTTTGGGGGATTATGGTAATTACAACAAAAAACAACGTGGATTTGTCGATGAATGGAATTTGGTGTCACTAGTTGTTACTAACACATACAACAAATATGAAGATGAAATATTTCAATACATTTCTTTGATTTCAATTGATTATGACCAAATTTCAGGATTGATTAAAAATGGTATATATATCGGGCAAGTTTTGTAGTTCTTTATTTTTAAAATTTTAATATATGTTAGTTTAGATAAAAATTTAATTGTAATTTGTTTATTAAATATTGGTTCTATTCTTTTACATTGAACATTGTGGTTTAGGCTATGTTTTTGCAGTTATAGCAGAGGATAGAAACATAGAAGGTGTTAGTTATTATTTATTACATTGCACAAAGGAGAGGATGAAGTTAAGAAAACCATAAGCAAGTGATGGAATGGTGTTTCCCAAAATTTTAGTTGTAGTGCAAGGGACATATCTCAAACAAGTCAAAATTGTTCAAAATGGGATTCATTTTATTGATTATCATCCTAACAACATGGTGTATTAGTATAGCCACCTAGTAATTGTTATCGGCCTATATCTTCATCAAGCTCCATGTGCACATGGATGTCATAAGTGGAGAGTAGATAGAGATGATCATTAGAGAATATTACATGTTATTGAAGAGTGAGTTGAACCAATCAATGTGGTATGAAGAATGTGGACAGTAAATTACACTTCATTTTGAAGGTATTTAGTAGATTTAAGTATTGATTATTTTTATTTATGCTTCAATAGTTCTTTCCTTTCAGATTTTAATTTTAGCAAGTTCTTAACAAATTTTAGAATCAAATGATCTTTATGAATACTATTTTTATTTAAATTTCATCGTAGTAGGATATTTGTTTTTGTAATCATGTAGTTGAAAGGATTTCAAGTTATTGAACATCATGTAGCTGAAAGGATTTCAAGTTATTTATTGAAGCTAAGGGAAGCTCAAGTTTTATTATAGAGAGGTTATGAAAAAATAATTATTACATTAATATTAAGTTATTATTTGGTTCTCAGTAAAAATGTACTTGAATGCTAATTTTATTGGCAATTAATAATCTTAATTTATTTATTGGACTCCAAGAAAGTTCCCATGATATATACAACATATCTATCATTCACATTTTGTGAGAAAATTAATAGACTGAATTTATATTGAGTTATATATATTATAATCTTAATTTCAATAAGAAATTCTCAAATATATGAATCTTGAATTGAGCTCAATTATGATCTTGATATGGTAAATTTTGATGGTAATATATAGATGTATGCAAGCTAGGAGGTCCTAGAGATACAATGAGACTAGGGGAGGTTGGAAGACTTGAAAATATAGACAAAATTATAGTGGGGATGGATGGGTAATGACTATGGAGGGAGACTCTAAAATTTAGAAGCTAAATTTTTTTAAAAAAACTATTGTTATGAAAAATCTAAGCTAACTATCACAAACTTCAAATATAGCATTTTATAGTGTGAATATTTAGTTGTAGAGGGCGTTGCAGGCCTTATGATTTTTTTTATAATAGCTAAGAAAAATATAATTCTATTTATAAACTATTTGATCACTAATATGCACCTAATACTTTAGGAATTATTTCTCAAACAATTCTCTCATTAGTTAAAATTTTGTCAAGTTGTAGTGTTAAAATTAGATATTATGAGGCTTTTTTAATAAATTTTAAGAGAGAATTTGGGCTATGAACATAGCAAGTCTTATTATTCACAATTAGATGAATTAGTTTGAAATTTTTAAATAATTGGATATAATATCATTGCTATAAGTCATCCACCCTTGAGGGTGAGAAGAAATCCCAAAGCCTAAAATGTCTTAGTTTCATAGGACCACTTGGGAGAAATGTTTCCCATCTAGGTACATGGTTCATACAAAGGGTAAGGACATCTAGGACTAGGGGTTAAAAAATACACAATAAATCAACAAGGGGTAAACACACGAAATATGACAACATGGCATATGCATGTACTAGGAGTAAACTAGGGAATATGATAAATTTGAGATCTAAAAATGACGATGAAAACTAAAATGAGTGCAAATGTAATAAATAAAAATACATAGAACTTATGTGATTTATGATCATACATTTTTCTTCTCATCTTGCTCTCTTTCATCTCGATGATGGATCATAGAGTGTGATTCGAAATGGTGATCCTAAAAAATTTTGACACAATCGAATCCAGAAGCAATACAGATCCATGATATGGATTGTGGAAACTTATTATCATTAGTAGAGTACATAGTAAACTATAAAATACCATGTAGACACATTTAACATGTAAGAGAGGTGCTATTTTTTCTATACATGTTTTGGTCTCTATTTTTTGAATGCATTTTCTCTATAAAAGAATCCATGAAAATAGAAGTTATTGTATAACAATGTAGTAAAATTTATATTCAAATCAAATTCTAAATAAACTAGGTAAATTGATGTAGAGGGATAAACAAATGCAAGAAAATTAAGGTTTTAATATTCTATAGACTCTATTGAAGGTGTCTCATACCCCACTTGTTAGGGTGAACTCAAAGAAACAAGTTCTTGCTTAAACCCTCACTGAAACCTAGCGTTTTGATAGTCTTTATGACATAGAACACACTCAAACCGTCATAAATCACACAAATGATTGAATTAGGACTTCTCCTCTGGTAGGAACTTGGGCAGAAACATAAAGAAAAACTTCACCAAATTTCATCAATTTTTGATGGTACAAACAAAATTATGATTTTTTTAAGCTTGTTGGAAATCCTAGGTCTATAACAGGGCTATTGGTAGTATTTTTGTCATATCTTGCTCAAAACACAATGAAATCATGCCAAACCAATTTCATTGAATTCTTAAAACAAAAATCGATCATCCCATCCATTCAAAGATCCTGACATGGTTCTGTAAAGGGTCGTGCAATGCTCTTTTCATATTGTAATTATAAAAAATTGACATAAAATAGGGTATTTCATGAAATCTTTCTCCCACAGCCTCTTGGAGCATGTATTCTCATTAATTCAACATGAATTAACATCAAAAATTAGTTACCATTTGAATGTATGAGTATTTTCCATAAAAATCTAATGTTATCTAATGTCTTTTTGCATCAAACTTGCCAAATATGCACTTTTTTTACAACTTTGCAAACTAGAACTAAAAAAACAAGTAAAAAGACCCTACATGGTCTTCCATGGTCCTCTAATACCTTCACAAACTCCATTAAGATTCCTAACATCAAAATATAAAACTTACATTTTCAAGTTGCTAGATGCTCCTACATAAATTTATAAAACTTGGCTTAGAACAATTTAAAAATATCGGGTAAAAGCACAAACCTGTGTCACACTTTATAAAGGAATCAGCCAACAACAAAAAAAATTATGAACTTCGACCACATAAAAGTGATCTTTATGTTTTTAATTTCAAAATGATGTAAACTAATGAAAGGTAGAAATATTGATGAAGTTTAATCTTCTAATTTTTTAGATTTTTTTAAAATTGTTTTGCTTATTTTTTATCAATTTAAGAGCAGATTTTGGAATGCCAAAAATGTTTAGGAAAAAGTGATGTTCACTTGACGTCAAGAAACAAATAGAAAAAAACTTCATTTTCCCCTAACTTTTTTCTTAAAATAGGTAACTTCAATATCTAGTGCATGGAAAAAAATTGAAATTTTGCTGTATATTTTTCTCATAATAACATTTTAAAGTCAAACTTGTCAAAATTTGACAGTTTTCATTGGACGTCAACTATTGTCTATTTTTTTAATCATTTTCAAAAAATAAATTATACCCTTTTGAATAGGACTCTCTCATCTAGTGCACCATATATTTTTCAATTTTTTTAATATGTTTTACTATTTTTTAATTTCTAATCAGCCTCTTTTTTAACTTTAACAACCTACTTGCATTATTTTAAAAATAAAATATATTAAAACTAATCAAAAAATTAAAAAAATATATTTAGATTCACCACTCTGAGCTCTACAAAAGGGTATTTTTCTTTTCTTAAAAAACATCATTATGACTAAAGAAATACTTAGTTGAAGTTGAAAGTTTCAGAAAATTCAGAAAAGTTGAGTTGGCTACCAATTAGGATGCCACATAAACAGTTTCAGTAAAAAGGGTTTCGATTGAAACCCTTTCTACTGAAACCCCGCACATAAAATAAACCATATTTCAATGCGACAAAGCAAAAAAATCAAATTTTTAAGTTTCAGACGAAAGGGTTTTGCCTGAAACTCTATGTGCCACATATAGGCCACGTGTTTTCAGGCAAAACTAGTTCGACCGAAACTATTTAGGTCGAAATATTTTCACTTAGAACTATTTAGTTGGTTGAAAGTGTGACACCACTTTGTGCTTTTACCCCAAAGAATTTTTTTGTGTCATTACGTTTTGAAATATATACACTACTAGTTCCATTGAAATATATAGTAGGCTTATATTATATTGCACTTTTCATTCTATCCTTTAGAACTTGGGTCTTAGCTCCATTGAAGTCTAAGGTATGATAGTTACATATTAATCAATTTATATCAATTATTTTTAGTTCTACAATAGCTTTGTGTTTTTGGGTCATCATTTATTTCCTTTTATTCACCCTTCACCATTGCAAGAATATAAAAACCTAGTGTTAGTATTTCTTTCTCAACTTTTTCATATTTAATCATTTTGATTTTAAATCAGTTTTGCTAAATTCTTATCTTAGTTCTTTATCCATCCATCATACATTTACTTGAGTTTTAATTTTTGTTTCCTAGTTACAATTTCTTGCATTCTAGTTATCAAAAGTTGATTTATTATTTAAGTAGTTGTTTAAGTTGACTTAGCCAACTTTTATAAATTATTATATGCATTCAATCCAATTAAGATCTAACATGGTTTTACAATTTAGTTTCAAGTTGAATTAAAATGAATAAAATTCAATGGTATACACTTCTAAAGTACTTTATTGTACCATGTATACAATAATATAAAGTGCATGATTACTTAAATAATTATAAGATCAAAATATAATTTACACATATGTTTAATTCTTAAACCAATAAAATCACTAAAAAATCTAGTATGTATTGAATGAAATTATGTAATACCCCTCCGTTTTGCTTCTTGTTCAAATTGCTTTATGTTATGTTTGGTTGCAATTATTTTGATACTGGATACATTTTGTTATAATGTTTTGATTGCTACTATTGAGCGACAACTATTATTGTGGGATGTAGTTATCTGATTATTGTTTCACTTGCATTATGGATTAATGATGTTGTAGAGTTAACATGAGATGCTATTATGAGATTATTGGAATTATGATGGAAGTGTCAGTTTCGATGAGTGTATTGGTGAAGAGGACGAGTTCATATCACTCGCTTGCGAGCGCCCTGCGAATCCGTAATTCCTTCTTCACGGTGTGTATTATATGCTAGATATATCGTATGATGTTGTTTACTTGGTTGCAGGATTGCAGGTACATGACATCGACTCCACCTGGTTTCACAGGTTTGAGCGTGTCGATCCAACGGTTGAGTTGAACGGGAGATAGTAACTAGGTAACATGTGTTAAGTCTATGCCCTAGCCTTAGTGTGTCGTCAGTTGTGTGGGTCGAGTCATTGTCTGTCTTGCTTTGATATTATTTAATTCTGAAGCATTCTTGATGTGGAAATAGATATTTAGAATAATTGCATTTAAATCATGTTGATGATTATTTAATTTAAATAATGCAATGTGGATAAAAGTTTATATTTAAATTAATTAATTATATTTAAATTATTTAATTAATTAAATTTAATCCAAGGGGGTTGAATTTAGTTATTAAATAATTAAATTAATTAATTAAACGTGATGCAAGAGAATGAAAGGAAATAAAAGAATTAGAATTAATTTTGGAATTTAATTCCAACGTGTGAGAATTAAATTAGAAATTGTAATTAAATGTTTATTTGGGAAATTGGTTGCAACTTTGGAAATTAATTTATTATTTGAAATTGCATTTTAAATTGAAAGTGGGTTTTTGAAAAGTGAAATTGAAATTTGAAATTGAAAGTGAAATTGAAATTGAAATTGAAATCTAATTTGCATGTAATGTGAATTAGGGTTGTAAATATTGAAATTGAAATTGAAATTGAAATATCTAATTTGCATGTAATGTGAATTAGGGTTGAATTAGGTATTTTTGATTTATAAGAATATATATGTTTTAATTTTAGGGCAAAAAAGTATTTAGAAAAATACATTTTTTACAGCAGGGAATAAATTTTGGAAAAATTTGCACAAGGGTTTGAAGAAAGTTTTGATTGTAGAATTGATTGAAGGAAAGATTGTTTGCATTTGTTGGATTTTGGATTGGATTCATTGGAGGAGGCTTGCAACAAAAATTCATCTCTTCCTGTAGCTTCTTGTACCAGATTTTCCTCTTTATGTTTTATTGTTCTTGATTGTTTTCTTTAAAATAGTAGTGATTAAAGATTTATTTGTTAAATCTGTTTTAGAAAATAAATTTGATATTAGAATAAAAGAATTAAACAAATTTACAGCCTTTGCTTGTGAAAATTCTTGAGTGAAAATTGTAAAAACCTTAGTTGAATTTAAATTATTTGGGGAAATCAATTTTGTTGTTATTGAAATTAAACATAGAGATTGAACAATGCATTTAGAATGTTTTTAGAAAATGAAACTTTCTGTTTATTATCAAAAAACGGATTTTAAAATCTACAATATAGTTATATTTTCATGGTAAAATGGTCTGATTGCGTCACCTATAACTTCACTTTTACAAACTGGGTTTTCAGAAAATTTAAAGGGTTTTTGCATTTTAAAATTTTCTTACCCCTGTCCAAAAATTGTAAATACCCAGATCGTAGTTTTTGAGTTATGTTTGAAACATGAGACTGCTGTTAAATTATTTTCCCATGGCTGTTCTGAAAATAAAATAATAATAAATTGATATTTATAAATATTAATATTTTAGGTATTGTTATTATAATATTAAAATATTATCTAATAATATTTTATATTATAATTTATAATACTAAAGTATTATATTTATTTATATTATTTTAAATAAAATTTGTATATTTGATTAGTGGAATTAATATTATAAACGTATGGAGAAATTATTGTTTATTTTAAAATGGCATGTTAAAGTTTAATTGAAGGAGTTAAATATTTGATTTAGATAATGCATAATTTAAAATTTAGTTGTGGAATTTAAATTCATGTATGAAAGGTCCACTTATTAATTTGATTTAATTGGAAATATATATATTTATATTTTGGAAAATTAGTGATAAGGGATATTTTATTTTGAATTAAACAATTTAATATTCTGTAAAGAATAGAAGAAATGTTAATGATTAAATATATTTAAATATATTAATTTATATTTAGTATATATATATTGAAAGTATATATCCATTTGAGAGAATAAATAATATTTTATCTTATTTTATTCTGTTGTTTGCAAATTGGGTATTATTAGTGTTCTAAAAGAGATAATTAATATGTGTAGAAGATGTATAGAGAAAGATATTTTTTAATAGAAATAATTACTTGATTTAAAAAGGAAATGATTATTTTGTTAATATGATTGAAGAAAATATATTGAGATGTATATATATATCCATGAGTATTTTCAATCAGTATTTACCTTATTTTAATTAAGTGCGTGTAATTTAGCTTTGCATGAAGAGTTTAAAAGATAAGTTTGGAATGTATGGTCAAAATTGATAAGGAAAAAGATATTTAAATATATTGAAGAATTATAGAAATATTTATATTTGAATGTTTGTTTTAACTGATGAGATTTGATTAGAAACAATATGAATGCGTGGTCAAATAGATAAACCAAAAGATATTTTTATACATTGATGAAATTGCATGTTTTTAAATGGATAGTTGATGAGACATAGACTCTGGATAGAAAATTGGAAAAGATTGTTTGCAATAATGTTAGGTTGCATTAGAAGTAAATTTAGGAACTAACTATATTGAAAAATGCAAATAGTTATTATGTTTTATTTAGTTCCACAGAGTAATCTAGCCATTGTGAATGGAATATTAATGGTGTCTATATAATATGGAGCATATATATATATTCAGTGTAAAATTCATTATCGTATTTTATTTTAATGAGATGCATGCAATGTATTATTGAATAGAGATTTAAAAATGGATTGATTAGTGTATATGGAAAATGGATAGAGAAACAATATGTATTATATTAAAGTGATTGAATGCTTTAAATAGAAAATTGAATGAGATGTAAGATTTGGTTAGAAAATGGAAAGAGTTTACTTGCATGGATTTGTGTCGATTTAAAAGTAAATTAAGAAGTTGTTTTATTGATGATGCAATCAATTATGTTATTTATTAATTTCTTTTTAGATTAATTGAATCATTATGATTGGATTATGAAAGAGATATGGATTTAGTATATCCAAAAGTAGTATCTTCCTCATGACTTTCTTAAAAGATTTAATTCTCTGTATTCAGTAAAGGGAAGTAAGTTTAATTATTTTAGATTTTCAATAATGAAAAGGGAAATAAGGGTTATGATTATTTTAGATGATCTAGTTATCATGACTTTGACTTTTCTACACTACCTATTGAATGAATATGGATCTAGGAAATCCAAATATTAGATTTGAATGATGACTTGAATGCTTTTGTTGCTATGTCGTCAAGTTGCATTGTTGGTTTTGGGATTTAGTGTCAGTCTTAAATTATAAGTCTTCCAGAAGAACTTTGAGGATAAGGGTTGTTGAATCTTTATGCCATCCAGTTGTTTTCCCTTGGGTAGTGCATATTCAGTTTTACCCGGTTTTCACGAATGGGGATGTTTGCACCTCCTTAGTTTAGGAGCGGATTATGGGATCCGTGTCTCCTTGTATGGAGTGACTTTGTTATGTGGTTTTATCTTGTTGTCTCTTGTGAAAGGAGTGTACTATGTGTTGTTGCCTCCAAGATGTTTGGAGTGAGATATTTTGTATCTCCTGTGAAAGGAGTGGACTATGTGTTGTTTCCTCCAAGATGTATGGAGTGAGTTCTATTATTTGTATCCTCCTTGTGTTGGAGTGGATTATGATGCCTAGTTGGTATGCACTTATGGTTCCCTTGGTGGATTGTTTGGATGTGTGTTGTCGAATAGAAGAGTGGCTTCTGTTAGGCGTTAGAGTCCAAAGAGGTAAACTGGATAACCTTCAGGAGTGATTTAATCAACTGATAATTTAAATAATGTACTTAGAAGATTAGGACTAACTTCTCACATTAATCAAGATAATTTAATCCTCACTCATAGACACAAGGGCTTGTTTAGACTTAGGATGAGTGAGAAGGCCTGGAATGGCAAGATCAACTATCTTGCTCTTACGAGAGGTAGTTGATTCCGCATGAGTGAGTATGAGTGTTGGGATTCGGTTGAGGCCACCAGGATTACTTGTGCCGGAGCCTATGAAGAATGCCCAGAGGAGATCTCATGACAAACCTTGTGATGACACTCTATCTATGACAACTGTTGTTAATTATTTTATGTGTATGGTTATTTGAACATACTTGATTATTATTATGTCTGGAAGCAATGTGACCTATGTCAGTGATGTTGGAGTTGTACTTGTATTGTGTACTTGTATTGTATTTGATTTATACTTGTATTGTACTTAGTTGTACTTGATTCGTACTTGTATGGTGAATGAGTTGTACTTGTTAATTCATTTGGTTGGTTATAACAGTATGAGTCAGTATGAGTTTGCCTTTGGTTAGAGGTAGTAGAATCTTTGTCCATGTTACTTGGTTACTATCTCCTAGCATGGAGGTGGGCCTTCGGGTACCACATTGGTTGGGTGGAACATGCACCAAAACCGTTGGGTCCCCATCGATCTTCAGTACTTGGTGGCGAGACATCCAAATGGACAGCTCGCGGTTCTTGTTGTAATTTCTTACATTGTAATATTTATGTTTGTATATGATACTTTATCCCTCTTTTGTAAGAGGTGGAGTTATGTAATTGTAATACATTTGTACTATTGCCTCATTCTGGAAATGAGTGATGTATCTATTGCATTAAGATAATGTTTATGAGATTATATCTTGGTTGATTATCTTATTATGTTATGTGGTATTCTTATGATGTATGATGTTTATATCATAAAGTTCATAATGCTATGGTTATATGTAATATGTATGTGTGGGTTTAAGTAATCCTAACCTTGTAGTCTTAGAGGTTGTTGTTAACTAGTAAGTGAAGGTGTATGTTAAATGCACTTTATAAAAAAAAATTAGTTCGCTTAAGACGTTAATTGCAACTTCCTTTAAGGTTACTTGGCGGGGCATTACAAATTACATGTATATAATCATTTCTATGATTTACCATGTCATCACATCATGTACATGTATGCATAATCAAATCACATTAAGTACATATAACACTTGTATTGAATGAAAACTAATAAAATGTATGATATATATAAATAACCAAATCACATCATAAGTATATCTCTAAAATATAAACATAAACACAAATTATGTTTGGATGATATCCCAAACATAAACATGTCTAGATCTCTGAAACATAAACATAAACACAAATCTCAGATGATATCTCAAACATAAACATGATGCATGTTTATTTCTAAAACATAAACATGATGCGCGTCTATTTTTGAAACATAAACATAAACAAAAATTATGTCTAGATGATATCTCAAATATAAACATTTCTAGATCTTTGAAATATAAATATAAACACAAATATCAGATGATATCTCAAACATAAACATGATGCATGTCTATCTCTAAAACATAAACATAAACATAATGTTTGCATGCATGATCTATCTCAAACATAATATGTATGTAAAACATAAACATGTATAAAGTAGTTGGTCTGGTCATCATGTCGGCTCCTAGTCAAGTGACCACCCAAGCATGAATTATGCTCTAATAAATGTGTCAAGCCCTATGTGAAAAAGTGTAATTAAATTCTAATATATATACACATGAACAAGTCCTATGTATAAATTTGTGTACATACATATATGTGTAAATGTATGAAAATTAACTCACCTGTCCACTAACATGGTCAAGTGAAGAATGCATGTGTACACACTCTGCCCTCAAACTAGGAGTAACATGAAATACCTCCATCTACACATACATGCATGTAAAAAATAAAATTAATTTTTAATATAGTTTATAAATGTGTTACCCGAATACAAGTATAAATTTAACTTAAAAAACTTAAAAATTATATGCATACTTGTGTCATACCATCATCCTGAATTTCAAGTACATCTCATGCAATGATGGAATCCACCAACTAATAAATAGTTCTACCCCTGAATAGCTCTACCAATGACGTGTATAGTGGACTGTGCAACTTAGATGGCATAAAGAAGGATAAACAAACAATACTAATTCTAGGATAAATCCTACTCATTGTCTACAATTAATTATTCTTCAAGTGTTTGAAATACTTATACTAATCCATTTTTTTTAAAATGGGGTAAAAAATTTATTGAAAACCAACAAGTAACAGTACATAAAGAGCAGGGAACTCAAAGGCTCCCACCAAGAAAACAACCAGAATAACTAGAAAACTACCAACCAAACAACCACCTACATCTTATCCCTCCAAGTCATCAACAACGATCCTCTCTAAATCACAACAGTAATCATGGTGTAATTGTCTCCACCCCTCAATCTTCCAATCATCCACATGCTTCAAAGCCCACTTAGCCAAACAGTCAGCAACCCTATTCCATTCTCGTGGAATGTGGACAAAGACACCACTTCCAGCAAAGAGCACCTCTGCAAGATCTATCAATCCACCCACACAATTTGCCAATTAACTTCGGCCACCTTTTTCTCTTGCAACATATTAACAATAATCTATGAATCTGATTCGCATATAACTCTACGCCAACCCAAGGCACAGGCATGCTTAATATCCCATAGAATCACAAACCCCTCCATAAAGTTGTTAGAATGCCTCCCTTTATGGATTGAGAAAAAGAAAATAACCGAACTAGAACAGTCTCTACCAACTCCACCAATCCCAGCAGACCCAAGATTACCCCTAGAGGAACCATCAGTGTTAATCTTCAAAAAAAACGTTGAAGGAGGCAAC
This sequence comes from Sequoiadendron giganteum, assembly GCA_007115665.2. NCBI lineage: Eukaryota > Viridiplantae > Streptophyta > Pinopsida > Cupressales > Cupressaceae > Sequoiadendron > Sequoiadendron giganteum. Next base: position 706,613,300 of record CM021103.1, read on the forward strand.
CATATTCCAACCCTTTGAATCTTCTTTTTAGCCCTCCTACCTCTTCTGACACAAGTAGAGACCAAATACAGCCCCTGCAAGCCCAATCTATTCACAATATTATCATCACTTCTTTCCAACGGAAAAGCCACATCACATTTGGCTTCCACCGTCTCTTGGATCATACCCACAGTTCTGAGTCAAACCTGTTGAACCATCAACCTATCCCCACGAAAAATCCTACGATTGCTTTCCAACCAAATTTTCCAAAGGATGAACATAGGACCAATGCACCATACAATCTAGAGGAAAGAGGTCTGGGAAGGGGGTCTTCCTAGATTGCTCTAGAACTCCACCAAGGAAGAAGCATGAACACACGGATGTTGCCAAACATCCCACCACAAATGCCAAAGCAGCATTGAATAAGGACATCCAAAAAAAAATGGGAAGAATCCTCCTCACTACAGTCACGCAGAACACAAATAGAGGGACCTTGAAATCCCCACTTCTGAAGATTATCCCAAGTCAAACATTTATTCCAAGCTAGAGTCCACACAAAAAAATTACACTTTGGCCAAGAAAACTTGTTCCACGCTTGTTTCCACCAAGGGACCTCCACCCCCCCAAACTTATGAGACAACAACTCTTGATAGCCACTCACCACAATGAAAGTACCCTTAGGATTCATGCCCTAGGGAAAAATATCCTTATCCCTAAGGGAACTGCACTACCTACTAACCAAATTATTTTGAAACTTAGCACAATCCTCCTCTGACCCAATAACAGGCCAATCACAAGGGTCCTTCCACCTAGCCACCTCCAGCTACCCACATGGATAAAAACTCTTAAAATCACTCACCCTTGACCAACCAGCCTCCAAGAAGTGTTGACAAAGATTCAATAAATTAGGATATTGGCACAAAATGGGAGAAAAACCATCCCAAGAATCAAACCAAAAGAGAGCCTCGACCCTCCTATTACATATCCAAAACAAGCCCTCCTTGATCAACGCCACCTCTTTCTTAAGTGTTCCCCAAATCACATAACCTTTCCCCACCAAAGGATACTTGGGAATCTCCTCCCTCAAAACCCTCGGTAGGTATTTATGAGATATAATCCTACCCAAATATGATCCTGCTCCACACACCACCTCCAGTAAAGCTTTGCAGCCAATGACAACCCAAACCAAGTTCACTGCCGTAATCCAAGACCCCCAAACTGCCTCGGGCTACATATAATATCCCACTTCACCAGACTCCACTTGGAAGAAGATAAGCTACCCGCCTATAAGAATTGTCTAGCCATAGAATCCAAATCCTTCACAAACCCAACAAGAGCCACCTGTAGCATGCACCTATAAATAGGAAGAACCTGCACCACAAACTTTAGAAACTGAACACGACCAGCAAAGGACAACCATATATGATTCCAATGATTAACCTTCACCTGAAACTTGTCCAAAATATTTTTCCATGAGTCCCTAGGTAATCTACCACCAGGGATAGGAATACCAAGATAAGTTAAAGGGAGAGAACCAATCTGAAATCTCAAGATACGAGCAATCCTTTGCTAAATAAGCCTCAAAATATTGAAGAAAAAAATGGAAGATTTATCATCATTAATCCTTTAAGCAGAAGCTACAAGATAGATATCCAAAACCTTGCACAAATTTGTAGGCTTCTCTAATCTTAGCCATACCCATCAAGGTTGTATCATCCATAAATTGCAAGTGAGATTGAGAAGGCAGACCATTTCCCCACCCCCAACCCTAGATAAAATCCAACTCTACATTACATTTCACCAGTCTCCCCAAGCCTTCAGCAAGAAGAATAAATAATTAAGGAGAGAGAGGATCCCCTTGACGAAGGTCTCTAGAAGCACTAAAAAGAGCAGATGGCTCACCATTTATCAACATCGAGAAAGAAGTGGAAGTAACATAACACATAACCCACTGGACCCACTCCGTAGCAAAACCAAAAGCAATAAGAATTTTATGCAAAAAGGACCATTCACTCTATCATAGGCCTTTTCCATATCAAGCTTGATTAACATAGCCTTTTCTTTCGAGGAAGCCATAGAATGAATGGAATCAGTAGCAATGACCACCCCATCCATAATTTTTTGATCCTCCACAAAACCACTATGTTCCTCAGAGATAAGCCCTCTAAACCATCGCTTCAGCCGTTCAACAATTAACTTGGAAATGATTTTATAAACCACATTACAAAGGGAAATGGGTCAAAATTGGCTCAGACGCTCTACCCCCTCACATTTGGGAATGAGAGCAAGGAAAGTAGAGTTCATAGCCCTCAACATTTTCTTATTCCTTTGAGACTCACGAACCACCTCCAAAAGGTTTGGCTTTATGATATCCCAAAATTCTTGATAAAATTCAATCTAAAAGCCATCAGAGCCCGAGGCTTTCCCTTTCTTCATCTGAAAAATAGTAGCCTCTAATTCCTCCAATGATATATTTCCCAAAAGATGCTCATTCATCTCCCTAGTGACCAAAGAGGGGATACAAGATAAAACTTTATTTTCTTCAGCCAAACCATCTTGAGAATCCTCCCTAAACAAAGAATCAAATAACTACCAAGCTTCTCTAGACATGTCCTGCAAAGAAGATAAATTCTTACCTCACCCTTGTCATTCACAAGAACTGGCATGGAATTGCCATGTCTCCTAGCTTTCACCGAGTTGAAGAAAAAAGTTGTGTTTTTGTCTCCCTCTTGTAACCACTCAACTTGAGACTTTTGTTTCCAATCGATTTCCTATCGAAGCTCACACTCTTCCAAATCTTTCAAAGCCTTTGCCTCCTCCCTGAGTAAATCCTCAAAAAGACCAAACTCCCTTATCTCCCGAGCAATGACATCCAAGTCAGCTTGAGCAGCAACCTTAGCATGAAAAATATTACCAAAGCTCTATCTATTCAAACTTTTGAGTTGATATTTTACATATTGTAGCAGTTTGGAAAAAGAATACATAGTAGAGCCATAAGAAGGTCTTCCCCTCTCCCACCATTCAGTCACGTGCTCCTGCAAAGAAGAATCTCTTAACCACATAAGTTGTAACTTAAAGGAGGGAGATCGAACCACACGAGCTGAAGTAGCCGATAGCTTAATAGGCTAGTGATTTGAGCCCCTCTAGTCCAAAATCTCAGAGTAAGTAGACAACCATCCACCAACCAAAAAATAGGAAACCAAGAAACAGTCAAGTCTCTCAGCAATACACTCTCTCCCATTATCCTATTGTTCCAAGTAAATTGAGCATTACGGGGCTTAATGTCAACCAAATTCAAAGTAGAAATGCAATCATGAAAAATGAAAGCAGAGGGCTCCAATCTCGCAATACCACCCATCTTCTCCTCCAACTCAATAATAGCATTGAAATCACCAGCAATAATCCAAGGGAGAAAAGTATCTAGGCTCCTAATAAAATTAATATGCGACCTCAATAGTTTGCTTACTCAGAAAATCAGTAGGCGCATAGATGTTTGAAAGCAAAATAATTTCCCCAAACTCCAAATTTGAAGCAACCACAAAGATGGAATACTTGGAGGACATCCACCAAAGAGGACGGATCTTCAATGGGTTCCACAGGCAAGCCACACCCCTTGCACTACCATGAGCCCCAATACACTGGCATTCGCCCCTCCCCCACAACTTAGGCAATAAACCAGTCATACCTACAACAGATAACTTAGTCTCTTGTAAGAAAAGAACATCAAGAGAATGAGATCTCACCAAATCACAAACAACTTTTTTTCGAGGGCCACTGTTCAAACCCCTTACATTCCAGGATAGGACAATCATTTTGGAGGGTTAGAAAAATGGGAATCTAGGGTCTTAACAGAACTAGACTCCACCAAAGTTTCCCCCATTAACTTAATTTTTTCCACATCCTTATTTCTCCCAACCTTAGAAGATTTCTCATCAACCCCTTTCTTTAGGTCTTTTTGAAGAATACCCAACAAAGGAGAAGCCTTGCTACCTTTTGTTGATTCAGCCCCCACTTTCACCACTAGAGTAGAGATCTCTCCCTCCCCCATCTTCATAACCACGAGAGTCTCAGACCTCCCATGAGCAACCAAACTCAAATTTGTTTCCATTTGCAAAGTCCCAGTCTCCTGTGAAGTTTGGTTTAAATCTGGAATAATTCCTTCCTGAACCTCGTATGTACCCCCTAATCCAAAAACATCATTCCCAGATTCACTTCCTGTTGACTAAGATCATCTAGAACTTCAAATCTATTAAAGGTATCCCTTGCCTAATGCTCCTTAAGAGTCCTCTTTTGACCTTGACTCCTATTACGAGCCTTAGCAAGAATAAAACCCTTTGCTCCATTAGCCTCATCCAGAATAGGGTTCTTGCCTTTGTCCTCCTTAGGAGGATTGCAAGAAGGTTGAGCAATCTGAGACACAAAATATTTAGACTTTGAGCATCTCCTCTAGAGATGGCCATATTCATGACAGAGACAAAAATGAAAGGGCAATGTCTCATAATCAAGTTGTTGCACCCAAGAATACGAACCTGCACGAATTTCCAAAGATTCTGGAAGAAGGTTATTTAAATCCATTTCAACACAAATGCGAGCAAAGATCGTTGCCTTTCTATCTTGGGTTTGTTAAGAATGACCCACCGGTTTCTCCATCAACGAAGCAACTTGATGCAATATGTCATTATGTTAATATTTGACCGCAAATCGAGGAAGACAAACCCAATTTGGAAGCTCCTCTGAAGGATCAAAACCCGCATGCTAAGGTTTAATAAATAAACCTATTTGGTTATGGAAATAAGCCACCCCTTCAAACACTCTATTGTGATCCGCCATTCAATTAAATGTCACCATGAAGTATCTATTTTCTTATAACGTTATTTCCATCTCTCCCTCTGGGGACCAGGTACAATGAGCCCACGACTCCAAAAATTCAAGCAAAACCCTCATTCCCAAAAATTTGCAGTGCAAAGCATGCTTTGAATAATACTCAATGTCCTTTGCGATTGATTCTAGTTGGATCATTAATATCGGCCAATCCTTGCTTTCTTCCAGGCACTCATTAATTTTTGGAATACAAGGACTTCCAAACGGAGCTACTCCATCATTCCCCAAGTCATTAGAAAATAGATTGTTATTATAACCCTCATTGCATGAGAAGGAGATTTCACTTCAATTGCAAATCAAAAATCCAAAGCAAGATTGGCCCCCGAAGCTTCCCCTCGATCCATTGCCAAAGAAAAGACCAACAAAAACCCTTAAAAAAGAGAGCTCTAAATCAAATGTCACTCCTAATCACCACCAACAAGCAGCGGCCAGATAAAGATAAACGCATAGAAGGGAAAGTGCAACAAGAAAAGAGTGCCTCCATCCCGGAAAAAACCCACGCACCAGAGCAAGGCAGTGAACAAATGTTAGAAGAAACAACCCCCCAACACATAAACATACCCCCCCACTATGAAAACACCTCCAGTCAACACCGTCTGTAGAGAGAGGAAGGCATGCAATGAGGGTGAAGCCCTCATGTAGGGCGTGCCATCATGCATAGTTTCGTAGCAAGTTGAGCCTAATAATCAATCACTAATCCATTTCTTAGTCATGCATGAAGAATATTTTGTATGTACACACTATGCATGAACATGTGATATTTATTTAGAATATGATTTAATTAAAAAAATATGATTTATAATTCAATTAAGAAATAAATGGTTGTAAGAAGGGAATAGATATTTGAAATTGATATTCCTTTCAAGAACCAAGAAATGGAGGAAGTGGCCTTGGATTTAAGTTGAACAATGTCACCAAATGTTAACCCTAAGTGATCATCTCAACACTTCCTTTTTAATTTTGAGTTTTTTGTTATCAATGGGAATCAAGCCAAAATAAGAGGATAGATACATACTATTACTTTATTCATGGGAGAATCAAATGACAATAACTAATGATGATTATTCTTCATATAAACTTGAAGATATTGTATGATTTATGTTTAAGTGAAGTGATTAGGAGAAAGTTATTGATGAATCCTCTATTGATGATATGATTACAAGTATCATGATGAAGGGAAAGTTTCCTTAGTGATAACCACTCTCAATATAGTTTGCTAGGGAAAAGGTGAAAGTGTCATTCAAAGATGGGAGAGTGAAGAAACTCTTTGATGTTTTACATATTCTAGGTCGAGAAAGAATTTTTATTTCTATTTCTAAGATGATTGATTCCAAAATGCATGCTACATTTGACAAAAAGAGTTATAATTTGGATAGATGAAATTTGGTGTTGGAAAGGAATCGTGCATGGTACACTCTTTAGGTTGGAAGTATCAACTTTGAGTAGTAATACCAATATATTTGAACCCAAATCAAGTATGTTCTGGAGTAGAAGGATAAGCCACATAGGAGAAAATGGTTTGAAAACGTTGATAATAATATGGTGGAAGGTTTTCTAAATTAATCTATTGGCTTCAAATTTTATAAATATTCAATGTTTGGAAAGTAGATAGGGTAAATTTTGATTCAAGAATTAATAGAGAAAGAAAGAATTTGTAAGTGATTTATTTGGTCCTATGAATGTGCCTATTGGTAGGTCTAAATATTCTCTCCTTCATTGGTGATTATTCTTGACATGATTGGGAATATTTTCTTGGAAAGAACTTTGAGACTTAGGACAATTGTAAGGAATTTAATGTTAGAGTAATCATTCATTAACTAATAATTAATTATTTTTTAATTAGTTATTAGTCTAACTTATTATCATGCACTTAAGCTAAACTTAGGAGTGATTTTTTATGTTAACTAGATAGTTATTATTAGATCATTTTGTCTCATTACATGAGATGTTGATACTTCTCATGATTTAATCCCTTTCTAATTTAGGGTTGCTCCTATATAGCACTCAACCTTCATTGTATTATCATACCTTTGGATACCTTCAGAAACCTTTGAGGACTCTTATTTTCCTTGAAGTTTCTTGAGGTTCATTCTATAGTTTTTTCTTGTTGAGGAATATTGCATATTTTGTTTGCAAATCTCTTATGTGGAAGGTGTCTTTGTTCGTTGTCTAGAGGGTAGCTACAATTTCAGAGCATTTTGGCACAAAAGGGACCTCACCATTGGATTCAGGAAGTTGATTCATGAATTTTTTATACTATAAATTTTCCCTATTTAACCGTCATGAGCTTCTAAGGAAAAAAACAATTACACAAGGGCTCGTACGGCCGTACGAACTTTTGTGCATGAAAATGAAAATAAAAAATTTAAACAAAAAAAAGCAGGTGGTTTTTTACTTTTATTATTTGCAGGATTTGTTTGTTACAAAAAGGTGTATTTATTGTGGGGCATTAAGGGTACCCATATGGTACCTCTATCCCTACGGACCCCATACCCTATTGCTGCACAAAGCCTTATGGTTCGTCGACAATTGCTTTTTGTAGGTTGTCTGATGGCCAACGGAACTGTCGATCATTTCCTTAAAAATGACAGACATTTTTGTTTTTCCATTCACTGTCTATTTTTCTCAGTAATCAAATCAGAAATTCCCATCAAGGAATCTTTTGCGCATATTCTAGGGTACCACTTAGAATTTTTCATCACTTGGTTTTTTCCGACCACTAGGATTTTTTCCAGTGATATTTCAAGGGATCAGTTTTTTTTTAGAACAAAGAATATTCTACCACTTATTTTTATAGGTCCCTAAACACCTCAAATTATGTAAAATAATATGCCAATAACAACCAGAAATGCAGCCTAACTATTATGGCAACTATGGGGGATGTTTTTAGAGCATAAAAAAGTTGTGTACCTAGCCAGAAAGTTGTTATTTTTGAGCTATGGAGGACTCATTCGCCTTCAGTAGCGAATGTGTCCTTTTAGGGTTTCAGAAAACTGATTTCAGGATCCTGTTTCTTGATGTTTGCACTCTTGAATTCCCTATCGTCAGCTTTTGGAAGCCTATATGGAATTTTGTAGAGCTCTTTTCGTGATCTTTCACTTTAAATGATAATTTTTGCAATTTTGACAATCTTGCTCAATTTGATCTTCAACCTATAAATTTGTAAACACGCACTCAAGGGAAGAAAACTTGTTGATTTGTTAGTGAATTGGGGTTTTCCTCAAGAAAACCCCTTGTAGGTAATTAAACCAAATGATGAAATGAATAAAATGAAGCATGAAATATGCAAATATGCAAATGATATCACCTTGGATGATGTCTTCTGAAGTAAATATGTATACTAACATGTAGTGGCGGTGAAGAATGTAGATATTGGATGTGGAATGATACTTGTAAATAGATACTCAATGCAATATTGGCTTCTTAGCTCAACACACATGCATGCATTAAACCCTTGAAATGATGATATGACTTTGAATTATTTCAATAGACTCTTGAAATTTGCCTTGAAATGTCTCATGAATGCTCTTGAAATGCTCTTGTGAACTTACATTTTCTATAATGATGCTCTTGTAAACTTGCTAGGAGAAATAATGCGAATTAACCCCTTATTTATACTAAATTAGGAGATTAACCTCAAAATTCAAAGAATTAAAGCCGACACCAGATCTGGGAAGAAATATAATTAAATTCCCGCCAGAGTGAAATTCAAAAGGGGGGGTCTCATTAAGGGAGGGCCCATTCACCATCTTGAGTGAATGGGTCCTAGCTAAGTTTCCAGGACCTAGCTTCGGGGAGCTAAAAGAAGGCTAAAAACCCATTCCAAATCAACTGAGAAAGGGGGGTCCTATAAGGGAGGACCCATTCACCATCAAGGGTGAATGGGTCCTGACTCAACTTACCATGACCAAAATTTTCCCAATGAAATAATTAGTTAATTAATTTATGATTTTCAAGATAGATCTTTGAGAGGTGTCAAAAATCAAGCCTAAATTAGAATTAAAAGGGGGTTAATAACTCCAATTAACCATAATTAATTAATACCACCTAGATAAGTGTGAAAGTGCTTTAAAAACACTTTACAACACTTAAACAAGGCACACATTATGTACAATTTTATTGAAAAGGGGCCCATAAGGCTTAATTAAGCAAATACATCCTAGAAAAGTGTGAAAGTGAATTACAACACTTCACAACACCTTTGCAAAGGATCAATTAAGGCATGTTTTAATCAAATAAGGGTCCTAAAATAGTGCGAATGTTTACAACACATTACAACACCACTCCAAGACATCGTTAATTTAGCTTTAATGTGAATTATCAAACCAGGCAAGGAAAAGGCTTACTTTTTCCGTTACTACCTATATACTTTCAAATGTAATGTACATCAGTGGCTAGTTACCCATACTTTTTAGTGAGATGGATCATTTACCATATGGACACTCTTGCATTCCTATTTTTGGAGGTTCTTCATTTCAACACTATATCAATCATCATTCAACATAAGTCTACAACTTCTTGCTTCAACAATGTTCTACATGTTCCTATTTTTTGGGATATTGTTTTTGGTTGGAGGCTTTTTCAGTCCTTCATTCACCTTTCTCTCTTTTGGAGAGGAATTTTTCCCATGTGGTTTTCTCCTTTTCTCCAATTTTGAGAGATCTTTTTTTTGTACATGGGTACCTCACCAAGCCTTGTTTTGTCAGGACCCATCATGCATTCTCTTTTGAGGGTTTTAGCTACTCGGGCTAAGTTCATCTCAAGGGGGGTTGTTAGAGTAATCATGCATTAGCTAATAATTAATTCATCTTTAAATAATTATTAGTCTAATTTATTCTCATGCACTTAAGCTAAACTTAGGAGTGATTTTTTGTGTTAACTAGAGAGCTATTATTAGATCATTTTGTCTCATTGCATGAGATGTTGACACTTGTCATGATCTAATCCCTTTCTCATTTAGGGTTGCTCTTATATAGCACTCAACCCTCATTGTATTATCATACCTTTGAGGACTCTTGCTTTTCTTGAAGATTCTTGATGTTCATTCTATAGCCTTTTCTTTTTGAGGAATATTATATATTTTATTTGTAGATCTCTTGCATGGAAGGTGTCTTTGTTCGTCGTTTGATCCTGTGGCTTGTGTTTTTCACAATTCTAGCATTTAAAGAATTTATAGAGAACTAGAAAAAATAAAATTTAAAGCTAAAATAATATTAAGAATGTTATTTTTAGGATTTTCAAGTGTTCTACATGCACATTGGAATTATTAGATAGGGGACAACATCCTATACATGTCACATTGGAATGAGGTATCTAAAAGGCTGAAAAAACTTTGATGGACCCATATAGAAGCATATTGTGAAATTTTGGTCTAGAACATAAATTTTATGTTGAAATGGTAATAAAAAGCTTCTTATTGATATAGTAATCTACCACTTTTGTGCTTGAATATAAGACATGATATATGATATAGAATTGAGTAAAAACTTATTCTTGCACATTTGAGCTTTTTTAGTTGTGAGGAATTTGTTCATGTACCAAAGAGAAAATGGTCTAAGTTAGATTTTAACGTCAAGAATTGTATTTTCATAAGATATGGTAAAAATATAAAATGTTACAATCTTTGGAATCCACTAACATTGAAAGTTGTCTACTCTAGAGATATAATTTTCTTAAGGAACTTAAAAGAGTTTTATCAAGAGAGGAAAAGCAAAAAGGAAAAGGAGAGCCAATGTATACATTTTAAACACAAAATAGAGAAACAATATGCATTTATAAATGAGCAAACTACTAGATAAGGCATCATATATTGATAGGAACATTGTTGAAGAAAAATAGGAATATTGTGGATCATCAAGGGAAAATTTTGAAGAAAAATAGAATCATGATCTTGCAAGGTCTAAAAAACAACTATGTGAAGGTCTAAAAGGCAACATAAGTTACATAATGGTGCAACTACATTTAACAGACAAAATGCTAACCTCGCAACTACATGTAGTCATCATGTAACATAACTTTCCCTTTTAAACTTGCAACTTCTAAGTGAAAAAACTAGCATTCATTATATATTAAAGGACCCTTATATAAAATTAAACTATGTTAAATTAGAATTATTCTATCTTTAAAAAAAAAAAAAATCAACACACGATAATTTTCAATCCCTTTTTTCATAAATAAAATGAATTGACATTTTCATTTTAAATCTCTAATGAAATAAAATTCAAGACATTTTAAAATTTAAATTTCATAACCAGGTATATACTAATGATAGTAAATTAAATTCCTAACATGAGTTAACATCGCAAATTTGAATTTTTTTAAATTGAAATAAATGAATTCACTATAATATTTTTTATAAATTAATTATATAATTTAATTCATTAAATAGCATAAGTAATTGTTAGTGTAAATAGTGTATTTATCCACCTAGTTAGCTAATCACCTATCTAGGATTGATTTATTCACACCTAGCTTAACTTTACATAGGTTTATTTTTCTTTTATCTCAGTTGATATGGTTGATACATGTGTCCTCATCACTCGAGACACCTATTGCATGTACACTTACCACTTGCTCACCCACTTGTTAAGTGAGCTCACAAGTGTCCCACTTATGGAGGGGTAGTCAGAGTTCCACTCCTACCTTCTCACATCCTCATCCTTGCCTATATAAGAAAGGCTTGATCATTTTATTATACACTCTTCATTTTATATTAATAGACATACTATTGTGCTTTTTTTTCACTTGTGGAAGTCTGTTTCGAGCTATCTGATTTTGGTATTCTCTAGCATGGTATTAAAGCCATGAGAGCACACTCCTTGCCACATTAAGGTGACTCCCACACATATCCCTACCAACAAAGGATCATAGAGCCAAATGAATAGTTTCATCGCATTCAAAAGGCTTAGGAAATGAAAAAATACCTTTCGTCTCGTCAATTTCAGTAATTTTCATTTTTTTGCACTTTTTTGGCCTCTATGCCTATTTTCGAAATATTATAAAAAATGAAAAAAAAAATATAAGAGGGCCAATCTTCCCTTTGTCCATCTACTCATTAGGGTAGATATTTGTTTTCTACAATTTTTGGCCCATCCAACCTATTTTTATAGAAAATTTTGTAGGTATTTTTGACCATTCGACCTATTTGGAGGGTTTCAAATTAATCCACCTGGCTTTACTTTTTTGCGCCTTTGTTTGTTGTTGTTTTCTAGCTTCTTCATTGACTTGGCTTGGTATTTCTTTATCATTGTGTTGGTGGTTTCTTATTGGGATGACAATTACTTTTTTTGCAAGAATTTTTTTGACCTTTCTAATTTCTGTTATTATAAAAAAAGATCAATCCACATACATTAAGTTTTGTTGTCAACATCTATTCTCAAAATTACTTGAGGATATTAGAAGAATTTAAACCAATCTCTGAGTGCACTCCTCCAAAGTGTTTGGTGAAAATTTTAGTAATTTTTTGGTCTTCATTGAGACCATGCCTTTTATCTAGCTCACTAACCAGGCCACGCCATACATTGGCCTTAGGCTACCTTTAATCTCTATTCAACGAAATTACAAGTTTTGTTTATATTATTTTGAAGGTTTTCTTATTCAAACACCTCTCCACGCCACTGTCCAAACCACAACCTAAACAAGGTTTGACAAAGGTAACCCCATTGTATTGTTTTTTGCATGGGCTATTGAAGACATTAAATCATTGCTACTCGCCAAAGGAAGGCATTCCCATCATTTGCAATTTGAAGCATTCTCAAGCCCTTCAGGTGCCTTCATCTACAAAATAACATACCGTTGGCGTTAAGGTTAAGAAAAGGTATTGTTACAACCAAAAGTCTAGCTTCAAGGCTATTTTTTTAGCTTCTCAATTGGGTTTAGATTTAAGTTCACAGTATTATGTTTTCTGATTGTTTGATTCAACAGAGGACTTTGTTTCAATTGAAGCTATAGGATTTTGTGGGCTTGATTCAACAAAGGAGGGTTTCAACTTTCTCGAAGGAGTTCCCTTGTTGCACATCTTCATCAACCTGTATCTTTTGACAAACCCGTTCTTGAGAATTATGGCTTAGATTTTTTCTTGGGAGACTATTTCTTGTGGCATTTTACACCATCAACTATGTGCATCACCTGAAAATCACAGTGCACCATTTAATTCACCAAATTGGATTTTGGTGAATGCAGCGGCCAAACATCTCTCCATTTTCACCTAGCGACTTGGAGGCGTCTAATAGCAGGCTAAGAGAGGTGTGTTATAGTGTATTTGGCACCTTGAATCTGTTTGACCCTACATCTCTTGCAGCCTCCTTTAGATACTTAGGTGACTTGGAACCTCATTTCTTGAGCAAAGATAATTTTATTGTGGTTCATTAAAGAGGTGGCGTGTGGGTTCCATGTGTGGCTTTCACCTTATAGAACCCTTAATGCCTCACAACCACTCAACCTGTTCAAAGATTTTGTAAACTCTTTGAACACCACTTATTCACTCTCAACGACCTCCACTTTGGATGGGTCGGGCTTAAACAATTTACACATTAAGATTTGACTGCTTAGGTGGTCATGTTGTGGGGCCTTCTTAACCCAGATGACATCCCATTCTCATAGCATTTGTCATTTTTATTTTTGCATTTTCATTCCCATTGGCGTCCACCATTTCGAAGGATTTATCTGTCGTTACCGTTTGTCATTTCCAATTTTCAAGGTTTTCGTTCCCGTTTGCATCCACCATTTGGAAGGATTTATTTAAATGCATAATGTGGAAGCAGGGTTTTGACACGACACATGAACTGTTATGCAGGGAATTCCTTAAAGAAATGTGATCTCATGGAATGCCATGATTGTAGGATATATGCATAATATATTTGTTGAAAAGGCTTCAAGAACTTTCAAGTAAAGCCAGACTCTAAAAACTTTTCCGACAATCTCCATGCTTGTGCGAAAATGGGACATTTAGAACAGGGTATGGAAATTCATCGAAGGATAAAGGATAAAGGGTTTTTGTTAGAATGTTGTAGTTGCAACTATCCTGTTAGACATGTATGAAAAATGTGGAAGGATAGACAAGGCACATGAACAGTTTAACATAATACCTCAAAGAAATGTGATCTCACAGATTGACATGATTGAATGATATGCAAAAGCATAGACAAGGCAACATGAAATGTTAAATAGAATACCTCAAAGAAATATGTTCTCATGGAATGTCATGATTGTTGGATATTCACAAAATGGATTGCAACAGGGAGAGTGGATCATTTCTTTTTTGACTTAATTGGAGAAGGTTTACTCAGCGATCGGATCCAAGGGAATGGAGGAGCTATATATGATTTAGCAAGCCTAGAGATTAGCTACTATTTTTCTCATTAAGCCATATGGTGTAGAAAATAAATTTGTTTATTAAGGTGATGGCTTCTGTAAATTGTTTTTCATGCAATTGGCAGGTGTAAAACCAAATTCCAAAATATTTTCCTAACATCCTCCCTACCTATGCCAAAATGGGAGGTCTGGAAGAGAGTATGGACATCCATCAAAGTATAAAGGATGAAGAAATTTTGTTATATGTTGTAGTTGCAACTGCCCTAGTAGACATGTATGTAAATTTTGGAAGAACAAACAAGGCACTTGGGCTGTGACAGCATGCCTCTAAGAAATGTGGTCACATGGACTACAATGATTGTAGGATATGCACAAAATGAATTTGTTGAAATAACTTTATAAACTTTCAAGAAAATTCAATACGGGTGTAAAGCTAAATTTCACAACCTTTGCCAATATTCTCCCTGACTGTGCCAAAATGGGGCTTTGGAATAGAGCATGGACATCCACCAAAGCATAATGGAAAGAGGATTTTTGTGAGATATTGATGCAGATTGATCTTTGCTCCTACAAGATTATCGCTAACAATAAAAAATCAAATAATCTTCTTTGCAAATCAACTCATCGAGAGTGCTTTGTTCTCATGAACCATACTCAAAATAAGCAACAATAACAAGATATGCAAAAACTAAATATGAGAAACATGTTCACGTTATACACAAAGAAGATACTACAATATTCCTTGTATTCACAATCAAAACCAACACAAAAATGGAGTGCATAGTATGTATCAACTTATAAAAGACCAACAACATAGGTTAGCACAGACATCATCCTAACATACCATCCCCTTTAGAAACAAACTTAAGCAAATGCCAAAACTGATATAAAGAAAACCTGAATCGACCTACTAGAAGTTTTACCACAGTCAAAGAAAAGAACCCAACACCTACCCAACCTATTCCTCCCATGCCTTTTCTAAGCCTTGACATGTCCATTAAAAATGGTTATTGTAAGACCAAAAATTGAAGTTATAATAAACATAAAGCATGAATCAATCACAATAATTGTAATAGCCAACCCAAAATTGCATACAAAGTTTTTTTGAGTTTTACTAGTTGAATGGTCCAAACATTTCGTCAAACAGTTTCCTAATACATTTTTTTGGGTTAATCAACAGTGACTTTGCAACAGTTTGTACCATCCATTAATTTAATAAAAAATTCCACAACATAAATTCGGGGAAGGTCATTTCCAGTTCCGTTTAATGACCAAGATAACAAACATGGGTTATTGCAGTTAGCAGACCACAACAAATAACCGCATATATAAACTTTAATGGACTGCAAAAGCACTTCTATGATTAGCAGATTAGAATATACAAGGATAATATAACTCTGACCTGTGAACAATTCACCCAGCTTCCTTGATTATCTAAATTCAGCATAGCTCACATCCCTTGTATGTGAAATGGTAATTTGCACAGGAGTTTGAAATCTTCAGCGACTTCTCCTAGCCATTTCCATGTCGTATTTATTCTTTACACTTTCTGGACGCCTTAGAAATTATACTGGATATTACATATCACAACAGCTGGTACCACAAGCAACTCCTCTGTATAAATGTGACACCCAATACTTTGGATTTACTAATAGTGCTTCAATTTTTTTTATTCTTTTTTGCTCCTCCATATACAACGATCACCCTTAAAGTCTTATTCAATTGTAAGCAACTCTCAACAATCATACAATATTAACTTTAACCTGAGCCTGCTTATTTCCAATATGCACATGAAATCCTGAAGTGCCTCCAAACATCATATGCTTGTGTTTCTTTCTTCATCAGAATATTTGGGAACACCCGACTCCAAAGGCCACGATTTCAAACTTGTTGTATTTATTAATGACTTGGGTTGATTCCTGTATTTGCAATTGTCCAAATTAGCTGATTCCAAATCATAATTAAGTTCCATGATTGATTAAAAGCTTGCATATAAAGTCACGACTCTTTCTGAAGATGATTTTTCACTATAAGGCGGCAATATTTAATAAGTCCATGCTAATATGAATCACATTTTAGTCATTCCCTTAAGCGCCTTGCATCCATAATTATTAAATATATTCTAAGCCTTTAAATAAACTAGTTGCTCCCGATAACATGCTTGAGGTAATCCTGATTTTAGTGATTTTTTAGTGGCTAATATTTGTCAATTGGCTAATAGTTGAAATTTGGGAATTCAAAATTGGCTAATAGCTCGAGCTACAATGTGACTTGAATCGCCACATTTTTTACAAAATTTTATTATAGTCTTATTTAAATCGCCAAATAATATATTTTATTAAAAAAATTAACTCAAAAATTCGCCACAATATTCGATATATTATTACATCAGATTCCCCTTAATTTTATAAATTATTGGAGAAATCTATATTAATTCGCCAATAGTATATCATAACTATTAGCTGCTTTAGGACCATATTTCTAATCTTTAGTTTCCACCATTGATTTAAATATAATCTAATGGCCCTTGTTGTATTCCACGAGGTAAAATGTACACATGATCTATAAAGTTCATGGGGCCCACAATTTTGGGTATCATGAGCATTATAGATTGTGGATAAATTTCACCTTATAGTGTACAACAAGAGTTGTTAGACCAATTATCTAAAAGCAGTTTTGAGCCCCCATGAGAATTAGAGATCATGGTTACATTTTACCTTGTAGAATATAATGAGGGCCATTATATTATATTATAAAACAATGGTAGAAAGTAAATATTATAGTCTACCCCTTCAACTCATCAATAATTTCCACCCTTGGGCCCCTACTTTTCCATGAGAATTATTTTTAGATTGGATATATTCGCCATCATAATTAATGCATTTTCGTATTATTTTTCAAGATTTTCCAAAATTTTAGTATGTAAAAAAATCGCCAATAAAACTAATATATTTTTTGAAAAAATGAAAGTTTCGTCAATAGAAATTAAATTTTTTTCCTCAAAAAATGAAAGATTCGTCAAGATTTTATATATTTTTTTTAGGGGGGTTTTTTAAAGTTATCACTACCTGACTCCTTTGTGACTAAAACGACACTCAGCTAAGTCAAATGAGATCCTCTTTAGATATTGCAAATGTCTTCAAGAATTTATATTGACAAACTCCACCCCCTACTTGTCCCAACTGCACTCAGATATTCACCATTATTTTTACCATTGAATTCGACTGAAAATTCAAGCTCTGTCAAACTTCTGTCTATCAAACTACCGGAGAGTTACCCAAGTGATCTCTCTCAACCACAAAGGTAATACTAGTTCTCTCAGGATGTCTCTCCCAACATTCCAGTCAAATGACTCATTAGAAAGTTTTGTTTCCATCCATTTTTCCTTCCGAAAAAAAGAAGGTTCTACCATCCACAAAATCCACACATACCCAAGAATCTTTTGCCTACTTCCTTTTCCACCTGCGCCATGGTAACAGACCGACCATTACAAACATTTCTTAAAAACGCATAATGTGTAGTTTACTCCCAAAAACATAATATTTCCTCACCAAAGTGCACCCTTAAGGGAAAGCCCCTTTATTTTATTAATTATTTTAATGACACCTTATATCCCCTTGTTAGTAATAAATTAATGCTTAATTAAAATCAAACTTAAGCACTAAGCATTAATTTACTTCAACCCTATTTCATAAGACATTAAGAGGGGACATTACAGTAACCACTAAACTATGAATTCAATACTAAACTCAAATCAAATCTATCAATCAAGAGCAAATGCAACATAAAATGTAACCAACTGATACAATTTTACCTTCCTTTATATGCTACCTTTGAATCACCTTCATTATTTCTCTCCATGTGTATCCTTGATAATTGTTCTTAGATTTTGTATGCTAAATGTTGCTTCAAGCTTCAAATACTGTTGAATGATAAAATATGCCAAATATTGAGAACTCATGGTTAGTTGTCATCGTGCAAATGAGGCTTATTTTATAAATAAGATTGATTTGGATGAATGATCCAGATTAAGAAGTGTTGATTTGAGATCAAGGGTTGATGGTGAATAAGAGGAATTGATTGCCCAGTTAATTGACTGCAACTGCCTACATGATTTCAGTTAACCGTTTGTATGAGGAATAGATTAAATCGTTAACTCCATTGATTGATCAGAAGACTCAGAGTGAGTGGGAGTGAACTGATTTGATTGATCAGTCAACTAAATAGATTGAATAATCAATGGGAGTGATTGAATAGCTAATTGAATATATTGAATAGTCAATGGTGAGAGGGTAATTAATTAATTTAATTAATCTCGAGAGGAACGTGCGAGATGAAATTGATTTAATCAAATAAAAGTTTATTCATTAATAGACCATGTTGAGTAAATATTAAATAATTAATTAAATTATTTCATTTAGAAGAAAGAATGTAGGTTAATTAAATAATTAATGATAACTATTCAATCAATATTAGAAGAATAAGTGGGGCTAGTTACATAATTAAATAATTGATATTTATTTCATTAATCAGGAGGAATAAAGTTAAATTAGCACTTTATTAAATAAATATGATTTATTTAATTAGTTTGAAATGATGAATGAGGATGAATTAATTAAATAATGTTAAATTACTTAATTAATAGCAAAATATGAAAATTGACAATAATTAAATAATTAAGTATAATTTAATCATTTAGGGGAAGAAGGGTGAAAGTTAGCCAAATAGTGTTGTTCATAGGTCAGGATAATTTAGGGTATCTAAATATTGCCCCTCTTCGATATAATGCGTGTTTATAGCGTTATGTTGAAGAAATTTTAGAAATTGTAGTTCAAGAGATGCCCCGGTACGCCTTGGTGATGATAGGATAGGCTAATGCCCCCTCAAAAAACAATTCAAATTTTAAAAAGAAATTCAAAAAAATTGATAAATTATTTCAAAAAGTTAAATTTATAGTGCTAATTACCTTTGTAGCAAAAGATTTTGATTTTAGGTCCTCCAAGGGATTTGCATTAGCATTTGAAGTCAAAATTTGATGCGGCCAGTAAAAAAAGGGGGTAAAAATCCCACCCTAGAAGGGTAAAAATAGGTCCTAGGGGTGAAAATGAGCTCATTTGTGCATTTTACTTTTAGGCATTTAAGAGCTTTGAGTGTGATTTTCATGAATCTACTACCAAAATGTCTTTCATTCTAGTTGCTACACATCATGGATTCTGAATTAGGACCTTTCGACAGTCAAAGGGCTCAGGGGATGTGGTATGTACCCTTTCCTTTCTTCGTAATTTTTCCATTTTTTAGTAGTTTTTAGGGCTCAAAGATGAGCATGCAAATATGGTGCACTTTTGTGTGCCACAACTGTAAACATGTTCACTGCATGTGTGGCTCAATTCGTCGCACGTGTTTGGGGTGACCCATATGCAAAATAGAGTCACTCGTGTTAGGTTGCTCATAATTAATTTGTGCAACCGCAAATGCTATGGTGATCTGCATAAGTAGGGGAGTATGACAAAATTGAATTTGTGCAACGTATATGGATTATAGTGACACACACTTGTTTGGTATGATGCACCTGTTTGATAGTAGGTCGTAATTGACTTGTAAGCCACACATGCTTGACAGTGCAACGCAAAGCTTGGTATGTCGCACCTACTTGACAATGTGACACAAGCGCTTTGTAGGCCGCACTTGTGTAACAGTGCAGCACATTTGACTATTTAAAAAATTGCATCACTTTGTGATTAAATTTTCTCTGCAATTTAAGTCCAATAGGTTTGTTTAGGCTTCCCAACTGATGTGATTCTTTTCCTTATGATCACAGGTGTGATAGCCACCTATTTATACTCAAGAGAGTCGACCATCCTCCTTCCAATTGCGAGATTGGTTGACCGATCAAGAGAGGGATACACTTCATTCCTTGGGCTTATACCATGTTACTTTTATGCATGTCATTCAGGCTAACTAAGGTCTTTTGACAGCTCTTTCCGATAGGTAGCATTCAAAGACTAGTTCTTTCCATTTACCAACTAGAGAGGCCACTATTACACTTGAGGACATATGGTGGATTATTTGGCTTCCAATCCATGGGGATCATGTGGTGTATGATCCAGAGCACAAGTTTGTTGCTATTTAATGGCCCTTTGAGCATGAGGATATAGCAAAGCTTGGCGTAGAGGATTATGAGATCCATTGGGACATATTAACTGAGAGATATCATAGGATGGGACTCGTTGTTATCTGCAATGTGATTGTTGGTGTCGTGACACCTAATCACCAAGGACATGGGCTCCTTGTTGGATGGGGAGAGATGCTTATAGGCATGATGTCGTGTGGTATTGTATATTCTTGGGGCCTGTGCATGCTTTCCATGTTATACTTTCAACTCCATGATGTGGCCTATCAAGATGCGCATTCGATTAGATGTGGTACTACTCTTCTCATCGTATGGGCATGGGAGCACATTGTTGTCATGCACCCTCCTCTTTAGAGACAACTTGCAACTAGACTTCCTTATGTATACTTGTATGGAGGCATCATGACATAGGTGCAAGTTGGTGATATTGTTTATTGGCATCATGCTATTGATATTCTTGATGTATTCACTTGGAGATTGTTTGGACTAAATTGTGGATTGATATTAAAGATAAACTATCCTTGTAATTCTATCAAATTGGTAAATGTAATTAGATCAATCCTCAAGAATTTCATTGTAGTTTCCTTAGTTTATTCCTTAAGTGTCAATTTAGAGATCATAAACTTGTGAAAAGTGTTGCGACAGTCTACCTAAGGGTTGAAACTAGTGAATTAAGTGGGGATGGATGTAGCTAACACTTTGGAAAAGATTTAATTTGGATTTAGTTTTCTATTGCGAGAGGAAATTACAGAGTGACAAGAGGTTCGCAGTGCGACAGGAAGTTCATAGTACAATAGAGATTTCCTAATGTGACAGGAAGTTCAAAAAATAGAGTAGGATAGAATAACTTGTAAAAGCAGTGCATATAATTGAACGATAAACAAACTACTGAAAACCTTTTATTCTTCAGGTATCAATTGTAACTAATAGTGAATTGATCACACCAATTTAAAAATGAAATTTTAATAGTGAACCAACCACATTAGCCGAGCATCAAAACTTCTAGAACTTAAAAGGAATTTAAATCATAAATTGTTCACACCTTATAGAAATGGAAAAAAAATCACACAACATAGAAATTCTAACTAGTTCAAACATAAAACAATCTCACCGAGTCTCCCAAGAGTGGTCCTTTCCTCTGGTTCACAAGGTGAGTGAGAAGAAGTCAATTACGCTAACTCAATGTCACAATCATCCAATTCAATTCATTTCAACCAGTCCTAGAATCAAAATATGTCTATTCTCTATTATCTATAGTCTAAACCATAACATATTTATATATGCGACTTATTATTGTTATGGCCTATGGCCAACACATTGAATACTACAAATTAAGATTAAAAGAGGTTACGATTTGTTATGGACAATGGCCAACAAACTGAATATTAATAGTCTTTGGTTTGGCCATAGGCCACAAACCCAAAAAAACATTAAAACAGTTTCAAAATGTAATGCAGAAATAAAAGTGAATAGTTCCATAGGGCATTTGGTGCATCCTTAGCCTCTCCTCATGTCTTGTGATCCTCAAGGGCTATCTTCCACATGGTTGGTTCCTTCATCATGATCAGTTCTTGTCGCAAATCAATCAGATTAGATTATTATCTCAACAATTTGCAACTTCAGAGGCATTCTCCCATTCTTCAAAACATATTAAATATTCCTTCATTCTCATAATAACTAATGGCATGAAAACCTAGGAAAGGGAAATAAAATGAAGCAAAAGGGCATAAGAATTGGACATGCTTTTCACCCATCATTTTCCCCCCTACTTAAGGAATTTGCATGTCCTCATGCAAACAATTAGTAAATACTAGTTTTTCCTACAAAAAGTGGCTAAGTTGTGCTAGTGGTTGCTTCCATCATGTTGACCTTCGGTTCCTTAGGAGACCCTACTTCTTAACAGAATCCTATTTTTACTCTATCAATCTCTTCCTTTTGTTGTTTGTTTAGTGCGGCGAGCTCCTGTAACTAAGTCTTTAATTGTTGATTCTTTGCCTGAAGTTGTGTAATTAGTTGACACAATTGTCCAAAGGGAATAAGTGGCTCTTCACATAATTATTTTGGAGTCTCAGTAGTAAAAACAACAACGACCTTCAAGGCCTCTTCAAAACCAATAGCTTCCTTTGCTAATTGCCGCAGAGGAGGACATTCTTCGGGATAGACATTTTTTGGAATATGTTCTTGCTCATGAGGACTCTTACCTCCTTCATTATATTCCTCCCCTACAATATGCTCTCCATGGCTTGATGAGTCCATTTTATAGTTCAATTTTGATAGAGTTTATTATCCATTTGTTGCAGTTGTCATAGACTTTGATGCTTGGATGTTGATTTTTTTATGATATTTCCTCAAAACCATAGATATTGGGCATAAGCTTATTTTTGTAACCTTTGAATGACATTGACATGCTATATGAACTATCTATGTTAATTTTACATGTGGATTAATGATTGTCACTTTAAGATAATTATAGATATGCAGTTGTTGTGCGTACTAATATTGTCATGCAGATATAATTAGAGGCTTGCAATTCAGGAAGATTCTGCCAACTGGTCATTCACCATATCAATCAATAAGGTGGTCATTTAATTGAGGGAAGACTCTCAATGACAAGATATTCCTCATTCAAATCGAATTGTAACTACCTTGTAAATGCTATTAATTTTTTGTTGAGTGAATATAGGCATTACTGTTGTGTTGGATTTGCGTTAAGGCAAACATGCCTGACAAGATTTTGCGCATGTGTAGCCACCTCTCCACTTTTCATGCTTTAACTATGCACGACATCCTCTGAATTTGTTGGAATTGACCATGTTTCTAGGTGTTTAGTTGGTAGATTCTATAAATAAGACTCAGATTCTCCTTCTGAGGAGGTTGCTTAATCTGATGATGTACTTGCATTCTTAGTTTTTCAGTAATAAAGTCATGTTTCTCGATTGTACTCATGTTTTCCAATGAATAAAATGAAGTTGTAAGTTCGTGCATCTGAGTTTACATTAGTTTTATGGGATACTCATCCAAGGGGGCCCACTTGGTGAGTATTTTGTCCTTTAGCTTAGTTAGTAATTTTTGTTCAGTAATTAGTTAAGAATCTAGCACCATTTATTCCTGCAACTACTAGAATTCCATTTTGTGACTGTTCCTACAACCAAAGCAGACAAAGTAGTTTCATGTTTGTTCGCTCAGATTTTCATTTTTGTCATGCATTTCAGCTTAGTATAGTTATTGGTTGATGCTCAAAACTTATGTTATTTCCTTCCAAGCAATTTACTTTCAGCATTGTGTCTTTCTTAGCTATAGGATGAATATGGCTACTTTGGAGTCCTAGTGCACATACTATGCTGACCCATTTCAAGTTTACGTCCTTGGTTTGACAAGTTAAAGGCACCTTCATGATGATTGACATAGCTATTCAGGTTAGATGTCCAATATTTGAATCATAGTTGTAAGGGCTTAGTTGTTAAATCATTGTAGGAGGTCAACATTTTTGGTGTCATTTTCAGGGATGGTGTCAAACTAGGAAGTTCTTTGGAATCATTGATAGTTTTTCTTGTTGTAGTATTTTTGGAAGTTTGTTATTATTATACCCCTCATTTAGGAAAGTAATGACCCCCCTATTCTTTTTCCAATTCTTTGTGCAAGCTGCCTGATACTGAGTTGATACTGCATGCATAGAGGAAGGAGGAGAGATGCTCATGGGAGATTCCTTCCTAAAAATTCTGATCCATTCTAGCTAGTTGAGTATCAAAACCTGCCAAGAGACAAAGAAGAAGAAGAGCAACACCCCTTTCCTAATAGATTTTTGGATCTAACCAGTTTTGAAGTTTCCTCTGAGGATCAAAATCTGATTGAAGACCCCTTTGCTTTGGAACTTCATCAAGCAGGCATGGGTGATGCAAATAGAAACAGACCTAACCAACCAGCTTTTCTTTTCCCCATTGCTCATCAAAATGAAGTAGACAACCTCAAAAATATCCCTACTTCAGTCCTTCCTAAATTCTATGGACTTGTCAGAGAATATCTTGATACATTCTTGTTTGAGTTTGATATACTCTGCAGGAGTTATGACTATACCATTGATGCCCATTGGCTTAAACTATTCCCTACCACCTTGAAATAAGTTGCATTAAGATGGTTCATGAGCCTAGGCAGAAATACTGTGGAGACTTGGGAGGACATGAAGACAAATTTCCTTGAGAAATACAAATATTATTGTAGGGGTAGTGACATGAGAGGAGATGCCATTTTTAGGATGCAGCAAAAGGAAGATGAGAGCCTGGAAGATTACATTTCAAGGTTTTTGTTTTGCCTACATAAATCTCCACACCATACACTCAATGAAGAATCTCAAAAGTTTATTTTCTTAAGAGGAATTAATGACAACTGCATAGATGCCTTGGACCTGATGGGAGGAGGAGATATCACCCAAGTTTCTTGGGAGGATATCAAGAAGATATATCAAAACTATTCTAGGGAAACTTCAAAGAAAGGGAGAGCTTACCAATCCTTTATGGGTAAGTCATCTACCAATGGAGTTTCAAGGATGGAGATTACTCACTTATTGGAAGACTTTAAGCAACACATCATAAACAATCTGGCTACTGAGTTGGATTCACTTCAGGCCAAGAAGAAACAAGAGGAGGCAAAGGTAATGTTGGCAGAATATTGCCCTCATTGTAAACAAAAGAATAATGACTGCAGATGCAAGATGATAGCTAATATTGACAACAAGCAGATGATACCCGAGTTCAATCCAATCCAAGGTGAAGATGATCAAGTCTACTATGTTGCACAAAGGAGGCCATGGGCTCTAAGACAAGGTATGCCACCAGATCCACTATCTTTTGATGGGCCATATTTCAATTCTTATTCATTTGGTAACCAATGGAAACCCCCATATCCATCCAATTATGGAGGATATCCACCATAGCCTTGGAATAACCCTCCA
Source organism: Sequoiadendron giganteum (assembly GCA_007115665.2). Lineage (NCBI taxonomy): Eukaryota > Viridiplantae > Streptophyta > Pinopsida > Cupressales > Cupressaceae > Sequoiadendron > Sequoiadendron giganteum. Next base: position 706,638,550 of record CM021103.1, read on the forward strand.
AATTCCTGGCCCAATCACCAAAACTCTCCACCCCAGTGGCAACAACCTCAAGGGAATTGGCAGCAGTTTCAAGGAAATTGACAGCCACCTCCAGAAAATTGACAAAAACATCTCAATGGAGGGGAGGACATCAATGGCCAAACCAAACAACCAATTACATGCAGCCACCTTCTCAGCCCCAGCAACCTATTGTAATGCTCCCTCTTGCTAGTTCAAGTTCAAATGCACCTAAACCTACTCAGCTACCAGCTCAGCCCACACCTAACCCAAATAATAAACCACAATAGCAGCCAATATACTCTGCTGATCCAAAAAAATCGCTAATAAAAATAATATTTTTTTTGAAAAAAGGAAAGTTTCGCCAATAGAAATTAAATTTTTTTCCTCAAAAAATGAAAGATTCACTAGGATTTTATATATTTTTTTTAGGGGGGTTTCTTAAAGTTATCACTACCCGACTCCTTTGTGACTAAAACAACACTCAGCTAAGTCAAATGAGATCCTCTTTAGATATTACAAATGTCTTCAAGAATTTATATTGACAAACTCCACCCCCTACTTGTCCCAACTGCACTCAGATATTCACCATTATTTTTACCATTGAATTCGACTGAAAATTCTAGCTCTTTCAAACTTATGTCTATCAAACTACCAGAGAGTTACCCAGGTGATCTCTCTCAACCACAAAGGTAATACTAGTTCTCCCAGGATGTCTCTCCCAACATTGCAAGCAAATGACTCATTAGAAAGTTCTATTTCCATTCATTTTTCCTTCCGAAAAAAAAAAGGTTCTACCATCCACAAAGTTCATGCATACCCAAGAATCTTTTGCCTACTTTGTTTTCCACTCGTTCCATGGTAACACCAAACGGCACTTTCTATAGAGGCAACAATTTCTACCACACGGATCCGTAACTGTCAGAAGCTTCGCCCGTATCCGTCATATCCCTCAAAAGTTAGTTTTGTCAGGGAGTGTTTTCGTGTGCATGGTAATTTAAATTCTATTTTTTTAATTTTTATATTTTCTTTTCAAATGTGAAAAAATGGTCTTAAGCTAATTTTTCATAGTGTAAATATAAATATAATATAGATTTATATTTTCATAATATATTTTTATTATATATTATATAAATATAATATAAAATATATATTAAAAAATAATATATATAATTATATTATATTTATATAATATATAATAAAATGTATATATATATAATATTTAATATAATATTTTTATATAATTTTTTAATATATATTTTATATTATACATAAAAAGAGGGTTTTATATATAATATAAATTATATATTAAAAAATAATATAAAAATGCTATATTAAAAATTATATTATATTTATATAATATATAATAAAACATACATTTTATATTATATATATAATATGCATTTTTATTATATATTATGTAACAACTTAAGTTGTTTTCTGAAGTTATAAAACATTGTATTTCACTTAAATTGCATTTATACTGTCATTGTTTTTTCTCTTTTTGGTTGCATAGTGTGTTTGCAAGTATCTAATTGTTGACTTTCATAATAGAGTCGAAGAGTATTTTCAAAAAGTCATAAAATTGATGCTTTAGATGCCAAGTCATCAGCCGCTATGCACACTTTTTGTGGTTGGCTCGAGCTGACCTTTCTATCGCTGAGGAAGCTTTTTTAGATGCTATTGCAGTAGATCTTGGGAATCCTTTTCATGTTGGTAGCTATGCACACTTTCTTTGGAATACAAGGGGTGAAGACACATGTTACCCGATCTCTTAAGGACAAATTTGTCATATCTCGGTCTATTGTATCATGTTGTAGAAGTGGTGTGGGATCAAATGATACATATCCTTTGGATGATTCTATTGGGTATTGAAAATTACTGTGAAATCTCTCATGGTTACGCTAAAGCATTATACAGTGAAAGCAACAAAGGAATATTCGTAAACTTTTTGAAGCTTCATTGAAAATGACAGGCAAGTGGAAGTATGCGCTGCTTAAGAATAACAAGCACATAAATTTTATTTTATTTTCTATTTTTCGAAAAGGATTTAAATTAAAAGCTTCCCAATAAATAGTTTTTAATTTAAATACTTTTCCATTAAAATTACAAACTAAGATATGTATGCTTAAATATTTTTTTATATATATTATTAATTAATATATATATAAATAGTAAAAATAATTTTTCATATATTTTATTAATTAATATTATAAAAAACAATGTTAAGTATTGATAACTTTCAACGTTCTTTATATATATTATTAATTAATATATGTATACTAGTTTTAGTATTGGTCCATGCTGAAATATTTTTGCAAGGTAGAGAAGATAGATTCATATTCCTCATAAACAAAATGAGGTGTCTAACAAGTTGTAACAAAGTAATGCGAAAGTTCGTTTGCATGAATTGCAAGAAAGATCAAAGAGTTTGATCGATAGACCAAATATTCTTGGTTGTCAGGTGGATCAATTTGAACCAAGGAAACATGAAACATGACTCTCTTCTACTGTAATATGCCACTTAATCAATCAAGAAAAATTTAATCATTAGCAATTGCAACATTATTCGCACATCTTTTATATTAGCAAATAAACATTGAAAACAAATTTATATTTAATATTATAACATTCATAACTTAAACCTTTTATACACAATGTCAAGTTAATTATAAAAACACATAAAATTATTTATAAGCAACTTAAATTTTTTAACAATTTAGTAAAATATAATTTCATAAAATAAGAAAAAATTATAGATAAATTTATGAAACATTGATTTACTTATCACTAAAAAATAATAAGGGTTCATTCACTAACTTCACTAATGTTCATTCAATAAGGGTTTAATTAGGGTTAGGGTTAAATTACAGTTTGGGTTGGAGTTAGGGTTCACGTAAGATAAGGAGTATTATTTGTTTAGTGTTAGAGTTCAATTATAGTTATCTAGGGTTCTGAGACAATTACAGTTAGGTTTCAATTAAGGTTACGAATGAATTAGGATTAGGGTTCAGTTCACAATTAATTAGGGTTAGAGTTCAATTACAACTACGATTAGCGTTTAATTAGTGTTGAGTTATGGTTAGAATAAAAGTTCAATTATGTTGCAATAGATGCCTCAATAATGATAACTCTAGGTGTTTTTTTATATATATTAATATTTAATATATGTATGCTTCAATTTGGGTTAAGATTCAATTGATTAAAAATAGGCGCCTTGAGAAGGATATCTCTCGGCGTACTTTACATATATTTGTAAAATATAGGTATGCTAGTTTATATTATATTTATATAATATATAATAAAAATATATTATGAAAATATAAATCTATATTATATTTATATTTACACTATGAAAAAAATTAACTTAAGACCATTTTTTCACATTTGAAAAGAAAATATAAAAATTAAAAAAAGTAGAATTTAAATTACCATGCACATGAAAACACTCCCTGACAAAACTAACTTCTGACGGATCTGATGGATACGGGCAAAGCTTCTGACAGTTACGGATCCATGTGGTAGAAATTGTTGCCTCTATAGACAATGCCACAACAGACTAACCGTTACAAACATTTCTTAAAAATGCATAATGTTTAGTTTATTCCCAAAACACAATATTTCCTCACCAAAGCGCACCCTTAAGGGAAAGTCCCTTTATTTTATTAATTATTTTAATGACACTTATATCCCCTTGTTAGTAATAAATTAATGCTTAATTAAAATCAAACTTAAGCACTAAGGATTAATTTACTTCGACCCCATTTCATAAGACATTAAGAGGGGACATTATAGTAACCACTAAACTATGAATTCAATACTAAACTCAAATCAAATCTATCAATCAAGAACAAATGAAACATAAAATGCAACCAAATAATACAATTTTACCTTCCTTTATATGCTACCTTTGAATCACCTTCATTATTTCTCTTCATGTGTATCCTTGATAATTGTTCTTAGATTTTGTATGCTAAATGTTGATTCAAGCTTCAAATACTGTTGAATGATAAAATATGCCAAATATTGAGAATTTTTGGTTGGTTGTCATCGTGTAAATGAGGCTTGTTTATAAATATGATTGATTTGGATGAATGATCTAGATTAAGAGGTGTTGATTTGAGATCAAGGGCTGATGGTGAATGAGAGGAATTGATTGCCCAATTAATTGAGTGCAACTACCTACATGATTTCAGTTAACTATTTGTATGAGGAATAGATTGAATCATTAACTCCATTGATTGATCAGAAGACTCGAAGTGAGAGGGAGTGAACTGATTTGATTGATCAGTCAACTAAATAGATTGAATAGTCAATGAGAGTGATTGAATAGCTAATTGAATAGATTGAATAGTCAATGGTGAGAGGGTAATTAATTAATTAATCTTGAGAAGAATGTGCAAGATTAAATTGATTTAATAAATAAAACTTTATTCATTAATAGACCATGTTGAGTAAATATTAAATAATTAATTAAACTATTTAATTTAGAAGAGGGAAAGTAGATTAATTAAATAATTAATGATAAGTATTCAATTAATATTAGAAGAATAAGTGGGTTTAGTTACATAATTAAATAATTGATGTTTATTTAATTAATCAGGAGGAATAAAGTTAAATTAAATTTTTTTAATTAATTAGTTTGAAATGATGAATGAGGATGAATTAATTAAATAATGTTAAATTACCTAATTAATAGAAGAATATGAAAATTGACAATAATTCAATAATTAAGTATTATTTAATCATTTAGGGGAAGAAGGGTGAAAGTTAGCCAAATAGTGTTGTTCATAGGTTAGGATAATTTAGGGTATCTAAATTTTGCCTCTCTTCGATATAATGCATGTTTATAGCTTTATGTCGAAGAAATTTTAGAAATTACAGTTTAAGAGGTGCCTTGGTATGCCTTTGTGATGATATGATAGGCTAATGCCCCCTCAAAATTTTTTTCAAAATTTGAAAAGAAATTAAAAAAATTTGATAAATTGTTTAAAAAAGTTAAATTTGTAGTGCTAATTACCTTCATAGCAAAATATTTTTATTTTAGGTCCTCCGAGGGATTCACATTGGCATTTGAAGTCAAAATTTGATGGGCCCAATAAAAAAGGGGGTAAAAATCCCACCCTAGAAGGGTAAAAATAGGCCATAGGAATGAAAATGACCTCATTTGTGCATTTTGCTTTTAGGTCTTTAAGAGCTTTGAGTGTGATTTTCCTATGAATCTATTGCCAAAATTTCTCTCATTCTAGTTGCTACACATCATGGATTCGAAATTAGGACATTTTGGCGATCAGAGGGCTCAGGGGATGTGGTATGTACCCTTTCCTTTCTTCATAATTTTTCCATTTTTTTGTAGTTTTTAGGGCTTGAAGATGAGCATGCAAATGTGGTGCACTTTTGTGTGCCACAACTATAATTGCATTCACCGCATGTGTGGCTCAGTTCACTACACGTGTTTGGTGTGATGCATATGCAATATAGAACCGCCCATGTTAGGTTGCTCACAACTAAATTGTGCACCATAAATGCTATGGTGATCTGCATAAGTAGGGGAGTATGACAATTGAATTTGTGCAACGTATATGGATTATAGTGACACATTTTCTTGGTATGATGCACCTATTTGATATTAGGCCACAATTGATTTGTAAGCCACACATGTTTGATGGTGCAATGCAAACACTTGGTATACCACACTTGCTTGATAGTGCGACACAAGCGCTTTGTAGGCCGCACTTGTGTAACAGCGTGGTGCATTTGACTGTTTAAATAATTGCATCAATTTGTGATTAAATTTTCTCTACAATTTAATTCCAATAGGTTTGTTTAGGCTTCCCAACTGACATGATGCTTTTCCTTGTGATCACAAGGGTGATATCCACCTATTCACTAACTCATTTGACCCCAATTTCCGATGAAACCTTCTGACGAAAGCTATATAATCAGATGTATCATCGGGCACTTGTGCAAATTTCCATTTTTTTTTTAATTTTTACCCCGACGTTTGTCAGAATTTCGACGAACTGTTGTTTTGTGTATGTTTCAACGAAGATCTTTCGCCAAAATTGCGACGATCCTGTAAAGTTAAATTGTGGCGGGCATAAATTGAAATGAGCTTGACTATTTATTGCGACAGTGTTTTGCTCGACGGTTTTCATGGGGAAAATCAGAAGAAACTCAAGAAGATATCGCCAGGTTGAGGGAAGTCATTGTCGTTTTCCAGAATTTATTTGTGAAGTCAGATTTGTACTTCCAGTTTTGAAAATCATATTTGAAAGCAACATCTCATCAGATTTCATTTATAGTCTTATGCATTTTTAGAATTTCATTTCCAGATTTTAGACCTGGCTTCACAAATTCTTTATAAGGGAATTGTTTATAACTGATGGAAAATTCTTGATGGATTTGGACAAAAATTATATTTGCAAGGTTTCAATTTTAACCCTAATGATCAATTTGCAATAGATTTGGGAGCCATAGCTAGATAATATCAAAGGTGTTGGTTGTTTTTTTATTGTAACCAAGTTTATCTTCTAAACACATAGCATATAAAATCTCAGATAATACTACCTTACAATACCATCAATCTATATTCTAACCCAATACTACTTATCAAATCCTTATATGAACATAGTCACCTATAACCTCACTCAAGCATTTTAATTAATTCCTTGAATTAAAGCCAAAATGAGAATTACACACACCATAACAGTGAGATGAACAGAATAACCCTTGATCATTTTATTCAAGATAATAATATATTCATACAATGGAGATACATGACCTTGAAATGAGTAATTTTCATTCAGATGCTAGTACTGTCTTGAAAATTAAGTACCCATGAAACTAAAACCTACAACAAAATGACACCAAAACTAAGAATAGTATCTTCACTATAATATCAGGCTCTTTACAAATTCGCTCTACAACTTCAGTTAGACTTGACCTAAAAATATCTAACTTGCGAACCTATATTTCTAGTCCTGAAATCCTTCTTATAGGGAAAATGAAGGAGCAACAAGAATCGGACCAGAAATACAACTGTCACTGATCACTTGGACCGCCTTATGACATTTCAAAAATTGGTTACAACAGTTGAGTCCCTGGAGAATCTTCTTGTTCATCCCGTCCACTGGAGAATAACTGTTGCATTGCCAAACTTTGAAAACTTGCACCAAAACTGCCACCAAGACATAGCCAAAATTTGTTATAACCATAACCGCTGAGCTGTTAACTGTCGGTTGTAGACTCTATCCTATTCTTGTTTAGTTAAGTACTTTTCTACCTATCCTTGATATTCCTCATCCGTTGGCCAATTAAAATTTACCACCTAATTTACCTTTGCACTGTAAGTTGTATACTTTACTGCTACTTGATTCGCCTCCCTTTCAAAAGATTCCAAAAATGTGCTAGTGTTAATGATTTTATCCATACTACTCATCAACATGTCATAATCTGAGTCGTCACAAATCAATTTGATTTGTGCATTGATGATTTCATCTACCCTGTCCTGCCATTGCTGCAGTGATCTAACATTTCCTTGGGCATCTACAATATCTAGTAAAGATGTGTCACTCCAGTCATCAAAACTCTTTACCAAATCTTTAATCCTCCTGCTCAAATCATCAGGTAAGGCCTGGAAACCTTGCAGTGACGTCACAAAGTCTTGAGTAGGCCTTAATTGTTGAGGCCTATTAGCTGCATTTTGAAAATTTCATTTCCAGATTTTGTTGTGCAAGTTCAATATTTTGATTTTAGGAGTATAACAGTTGGAAATCATTGTAAAATCAGAATTTAATAATTTTTGGAATTAGCATTTGAAAGTGTTTTTTTGGGTCATGAACTTCAGACTATCTTCTCTTTTGCAGGGGTGGTTGCATGCCAATTTTTTTTGGTGTAAAATATCATAATTATTATATTTTGTTACTTGTGTATGATTAAAAATTATTGGAGTACGTGTGAGTTTGATATTTTTTGAAGATCTAAATATTCAAGCTTGGTAAAGAAAAATCATGTAAGATAATATTTGTCCAAAACAAAATGAAGAGACAGTTGCTAGATTGTGGGCTATATTGAAAAGAAAGGGTGATGGGAAATGTTATTGTCCTTGCAATAATTGCAAGGGCTTAAAGACGAGAAGACTTTTAATCACAACAGCTGAGAAACATTGTAGGCAGCATGGTCACGTTGAAGGGGGGCATGATTATCGTCCATTGGTAAGTTGTTCATTATATGTGTTTATAGTGATTGAATTTGTAAATGTTTATATTGTTTTAACATTTGATATATATATATAATCACTTGATCATGATCATGGTTTATTAGTGTCTATCATTATTATAAAGGTGGGGCACCTTAGAGCACATGATATGAATTATCACGACCCAGAGAATGTGGTTTTGCAAGCGGAGGAACATGGAGTTGTGAATATCGAAGATGATGGTACAAATACATTGATCCATGACACATGTAGTGGCACATCTGATTGAGATGACTTTGATGATGTTCATGATTTACTTGTACTTGAGAAGGCATACGAGCCCCTTTATGAAGGCTCCCAAACAACTCTTCTCTTTGTTGTATTGTTGCTGGTGAACTTGAAGGTTATGAATGGTTTATCCAACATAGCAATCTCACAGATGTTAAGGTATGTCATATATGTCATCTTTTTTCATCTATTTTAATTGTTGTTAGTTCATCGCTAGTAAATAAAGGATGAAGTATGTACCTTTAATATTCTTTATATTAAGAAGTTATTTTTTGTTGTATATTGATTGGTGAATTTTTGTTACCACCATCAAATATTTTACCTCACTCATACCGAGATTTATCTGGCATTATGAAAGATATTGGAATGGAGTATCAAGCAATAGATGCATGTCCCAATGATCATATTATATATCATAAACAACATGAATTTGCAACAGAATTCCCGGAATGTCATATCAGTAGATATCGAACAGATCAACTAACAAAAAAGGTGTCTCGCAAGGTTCTTCATTATATTCCCATTATTCCACGTATGCAACAATTATTTAGGTGCGAAAGCTTAGCGCAATTTATGGATTACCATGCACGTAATAAAAGTGGAGATGAGATTCTTCGAATGCCTGCAAATGGTTCTACATTTAGGGACATGGAGGAAAAATGGCCACACTTTAAAGAAGAACCTTGTAATCTCAGGCTTTCATTGGTAGCGGACAGTGTCAATCCATTTAGAGAGTTGAGATCTATTTACTCGGTGTGGCCTGTTTTTGTTATCAACAATATCATTCCTCCATGGATGTCAATAAAGAGGGAGCACATAATGTTGGCAATGATTGTTCCAGGTATTTGTTTACATCAATTTTCTTTAACGTAGTAGCATCTCATTTGTCTTATTTGTTGCATAATAACTTATATGTTTTTTCATTTAATAGTCATGTACATGAATTTATATATATTGCAGTAAAATGGTTATAATAATTATGTAATGTTTATGTTCATTCAACTAGGTAAGTACCAAGTTAAAGATATGAATGTATATATTGAGCCTCTTATCGACGAGTTACTAAAGTTATGGAATGGCGTCACTATGTATGATGTATCTAGACCAATAAGACAAAGATAATTTCAATTCCATGCAATGCTTGTATGGACAATTCATGATGCCCCAAGGCTAACACATTTTTCTGGTATGTTATAACGTTCGACTACATGACTCTAACGATATTTAATTTTATGAATTAGATATCATGCATGTTTTTTAAATAATCTATTCATTATATATAATTATAAAAATTGACATATTTAATCCAATTATATATGATTTGCAGGTCTTCAAACAAAGGGAAAATTTGCATGTCCAATTTGTGGTCCAAAGATGAAATCTCGTCGTTCAACAAGTTTAGGAAAGCAGGTGTTTGATGAGTATAGGCACTTCCTCCACATAAATCATAAGTATCGAACTACTGAAAAACATTTTTTCAATGGGAAAGAAGAGACTACATCAAAACCACGAAGAATGACACCTCGCCTATGGAAGTTGGAATATAATAGAATTAATCATCAAGGTTATACATCGGATCAAATTGTTTATCTATCATTTATGATATGTTTTGAATTTTTATTTTTATTTTGTGTTGTGTTTACTCATGTTGTAATTGACAATGATTGTCGTTGTTAATTTGTTTAACTTATATGCTTCATGAAGGTCGTCAAGGCATTAATGGTCGGTTTCCACAGGGACTGAAAATTTATCCCAGACAATTTTGTAGGTTGCCCTACTATGAGCAGCTACAAATTGTGCATTTGTTTGATACAACGCATATCGAAAAGAATATGAAAGAAATGTTATGGAAAATATTGGATGGAAGGCATGACAAATAATTTTTTTCAAAATTTGTAGTGACATTCAAGAAGCCAGTCATGCAATGAAAAATGTCATTCAATTAAATAGCGATGGAGACCAAATTAATATAAGTGCCCTTCCTTGGTTATTAACGGAGCAGCAAAGCAATGCTATAAAACAAGTCTTACGAAAAATTCGATTTCCCATAGGATTTTCTACCAACATAAACAATATCATAACAAAGAAAGGTGAATTTGGGTCAGGGATGAAAACACATAAATGGCATACCTTCATTAAGGTAATTATTCTGGTATATTATATATATATTTGTATACTGCATGTACTTTTCAGTGTATTATGTTTACTACTTTTGGAAAAATATTAATGAAAATATCATTTTATAATTGTTGCAACACGTTCTACCTCTATCTCCCCCAGACAACTTCGACAACAATGTCAAGCAAGTTATATATGATCTTGGAAAATACATGAGGTAAGTAGCGATATTTGTTCAATTCGCTGTATATTTTTGTTAAATCTCATTAATTTATTTGTGCCTTGAATCACTTGTAGATGGTTGTCATCTAAAGCAATCCATAAAGAAGATATAAATTATTGGAAGAGAAGAATTCCTCGTCTAATGTGTGAAATGCAAAAGTGTCTACCTTCGACATTTTTCAATGCACAAGAACAGTACCTCATACACCAAGCTGAGGAGATTGAATTGTGTGGACCTGTACACACAAGGTCAATGTGGATGGTTGAGAGGCACTTGAAATTTTTGAAGGCTTTGGTTAGACAGAGAGCACATCCCAGGGTTCTATGGTGGAGGGATACATGGTATACCAAACCATGGTGTACATTACTGAATATCTTCCTAAGTTTGCAACAAAGATCCATGTAGATCGCATTTGGGATCCCAACTCCATTAACAAATTCGAAGGGGAGTACTTGATGGGGAAAGGTAGATTGAGGAAAGTGTCAGGTAATTATAAGATGGTCATGGAGATTAATTAGAATAAATTTTACATTTGGTTTTTATGTATATTGTACTTATTTAATTATTAATCTTCAATATTGATCAATTATAAATTAAGGTCGTATACCGTGGTAATTAACTAATTATACGTCGTTTGTGAATTTCAATTTTTTTTGATACACTTGGTCGAGAGTGGGATGCACTACATTTGTACGTCATAAACAATCTTGATTGGATGACGGTATGGATTGAACGATGTCAACAATCTGGTCGCACATTAACATGGGAAGGTGTGGCTTCATTGGTTAAAGAAGCTCATCGTAATGGAGACTCCAATGTTATACCAAGGGAAATTGATTTAGCATATGGTTTAAGAGATAAACATGTATGTATAAATATATTAATCACCCATATTATTTAATTATTTTGAATTATATTGATGTCTATATATGTTGAGATTTTTTTCTTTGCATACATTCGGCCAAGAATAAATATGTTTATCAACTGACGATATTGCAATAAGTTTTGCATGTTTGACATATTGTAGGTGAAACACCACAAGGCTATGTGGTGCAATGGTCATAAATTTTGAATCAAAAAGTTGGATGACACGAAGAAAACTTGTGATTCTGGGATAACTGCAGTCTTCCAGGTGACTAATGTTTCATCTAGAAGTGACATACATCCAGAAGTCTCAGAAAATCAATACTATGGGATTTTGGATAATATACTTGAGTGTGACTTTAAGTCCTTCAAATTAGTTTTGTTTGTCGTCCTATGGTACAAGCTACGATTGAATGAAAATGATCCCGAGAGAACTGTTATTGAACATGATAATGGATTTACCATGGTTAATACAAGGTATTTTGAGCGAGCTGGAAATGAGCCCTATGTTCTTCCAAGCCAATGTGAGCAGGTATTTTACTTAGAGGTTCCAGGTAAAGCGGGTTGGTCATATGTTGTTAGACATGATCCAAGAGGAAGGCCGGTAAAGTATAATGTGGTGGAAGAAGAAGATACTGAAGAAATAGAAGATGATGTAGATGATGATCAGGATCAACAGTTAGTTGATGATGTGCTTGACGAAGATGTCGAAGAGGAGGAACTAGATCATGATGATGTAGGAGTTAATGTTCATGAAGATGATATCCGTGTGGATGATGACATTATCGAAACTGATATCAATGACGATGATGATGATATGACCAATCCTTACAATGTTGAATCTGGATCGGATGATACAGACAAAGAGTTGGATGAAGAAGAAGATCAATGACATTAATTTGTATTATCTATTTGATATTAATTTCTTGAAAGAATTATATTTGACTTATGTGGTTACATAATTAATTTATGATGTTTTTAATTTTAATTATATTTGAATTATATTAGAATATGTTCAGTTAACAGATGTAAAAAATAAAATGGATAAACCAAAAGATGAAAGCGTGAGACCACTGCCTTGTTGGGTGTATGGAGTATAATGAAGATCTATAAAAGTGTAATCTATGATGGCAATAATTCAAAGTGTTTGGCACACAGATGTAGTTTATAACTTGTATAAATGTGCAAGTAAATGACTGACAAACTCTACTTGAGATAGAATGACAATCCTAGTTATGTGATTCTTCTTATTGATCCAATTAATACTCTTTAGTTACTGTGATTGACTAGAATGGTTTAATCTTTACTTGAAAGAACCAAATAATCACATCACACAAATACACCAAATGTGTATCAGTAAACTGAATATATATATATATATGCTTGATATATCAATTTAAACAACATAAAAGCATCAATAGTATCAACTACTTGGAGCATGAGATGATTACAACGACATTTCACCACTTAAGATAGTCATTTACTTTGCAATTTGGCAGCAAGCTCTAAGCTAAGACAAACAGACATAGAACCTTACAAACACATACGATTTAGGCCAGTGCCATATACTATTGGGGAGTCGAATTCACAAATATTTAGATTTCCATAACAGGTTCAAACACATAACATATAAGATCTCTGACAATATTACATTACAACAGTGTCAATTTCTATCCTAACTCAATACTTCTTATCAAATCCCTTTACAAACATATCCATCTATGACTCCATCCAAGCACTTTAATTTACTCTTTGAATTAAAGCAAAAATGGAAATCATACACACCATAACAATGAGATGAACGCCATAACCCTTGATTATATTATTCAAAATTGTGATATGTTTATACAAAGGAGAGCCATGAGCTCTAAATATATCAGTATAACTGAAATTCTAGTATTGTCATGAAACATCAAACCTTCATGCTGTTGGAACTGTCAAATTTTCACAAATTCATCATTTCTTCATGATTATTAGTCTACGAAAAAAGATTCATAATGCAGACAAAAAAATCCTCACATAGCATATTTTACCAAAATCCAATTTAAAATTGTGCCATAACGCCCCATAAATTTTATCTGACATTAAAATCTTTACATATGAAAATATCGGCATAAGTTGATGCAAGTCTCATCGATGATAATATATATATCCTAAATGTATCGGCAAGACATCACAAGGGTCACACCGATCAAGTTATACACAGAGAGAATGCGGGTTTGTATATCTTATCGGCAAGACAAAAAGTATTGACGTGACGATGTAAGGTCACATCAAGCTAAATTACCTTTTGCCGATTGGAGTAACATAAAGTCTATCGAAGAGACTTTGGTCATCGGAGAGAGATTTTAAAACACTGCCCGTAGCGTTATTAGTCTTGCCAATAAAGTAAGGGGAGGACTCACTTGGTGAGACAAACGATGTCGGGAAGAATTCAGAAAGTCTTACCGACCCCTCGGGTTACACAGACAGAACTGAGCATATGAAGATAAAGGGTGTCGATAAGACAATGCGCATGGTCTCGTCGAAGAAAAAGCGTATCGGTGAGACATGTCACCGCGGGGAGATCTAAGAGACATCACGGCGAGTATCGTTTTGTCTGCAAAATAAATACTTGGTCATGGTGATATAAGTCAATAAAGTGAGCATCTTAGTGAGACGAAAATCTTTCGAAGTAAGGTGAAGAACTGTTGGCCCGATTCATTAAGTCTAGGCGATAGTTTTTTCGATGAATGTCATGGTGATAAAAAAGCAGAAAGAAAGAAAACTATTGAGGAGACTTGTGATGTCGGGGAAATTGCAAGATGTCTTAGCGGATGGGTGAACATTGAATAGGTGGATCGGCCAGAGGTTTGAAATGTCTTGCCGATGTTATCGTATCAGCGAGACATCAAACGGGTCATACCGATAAAGTTATACACTAGGAGAATGCGGGTTTGTATTACTTATCGGCAAGACAAAAAGTATCGACGTGACGGTGTAAGGTCATATCGAGCTAAGTTACCTTTTGCCGATTGGAGAAAAGTAAAGTCTATCGGAGAGAGATTTCAAAACACTAGCCGAAGCACTATTGGTCTTGCCGATAAAGCAAAAGGACTCAATCGGTAAGAATAACGATGTCGGGAAGAGTTCATAAAAGTCTTACCAACCCCTCGGGTTACACCAACATAATTGAGCATGTGGAGATAAAGGGTATCAATAAGACGATGCTCATTGTCTTGCCGAAGAAGAGGCGTATCGGTGAGACATGTCATCGTGGGGAGATCTAAGAGACATCGCAGCGAGTATTGTTCTGTTGCTAGAACAAATTGCTTGGTCTCGACGACATACTCAATAAAGTGAACATCTCGGTGAGACAAAGTACTTTCGGAGTAAGGCAAAGAACTGTTGGCCCAATTCATTAAGTCTGAGCGATAGTTGTTTCAGTGAAATTCATGGCGATATAAAAGCAAAAGGAAAGAAACTATTGGAGAGACTTGTGATGTCAGGGAAACTGCAAGATGTCTTGGCGGAATGGGTGATCATTGAACCCTGATGTGACAGCGAGAATTTTGAAAAAAAAACTTGCAACATTCATGTCTCGATCGGTAAAGACATTAATGGCGCCACGAAGTGTAGGAGATTTTGCATATCAGGGTATGATCAATTGAAATCATTGTCTCACAGAATTCAAAGCGAAGGAGAGCAAGGGAACCAGTAGAGCAATTAAGGCATTCACCTGGATTGAGTTTGGAAGAAGTTATAGTAAGTTTCTCGTCCTCTCAGAATTCGTAAAAATTTGAATTATGGAAGGCATTGGTTCAAGAAAACTAAAGGGAAGAAAACCTGGGGAGGGAAGCCAATCAAAAGCAAAAAATCAAAAGATTGAGTTGCAACCAGAAGGTACTGAAAGGAAGCTAAATCAAGACCTCATAGACCAGTTACCTAGTTTTGGACCTAAAGCTAGGGGTTCTGCACAGCTCAAAGCAGAAGTTGACAAATTAGACAACAAATGCAAATTTATAGGTGATGTTTGGACTCCGATTAGAGGCTATGAGTATTTAATTTCCATTACCACAAGAGAAATCACTTTGAGCCAGTATGCAATCCATGGAGGCTCAATTTAGGGAAATTAGTGTGCCCTAATGTTTTTATTAACGTCGAACTGGTAAAATTGTTGGTCAGACACTATGATTCGAAAAAGAAAGCTATATGTGATTTGTCAAGGAATCCATTGATACATGTATCTGAGAATGCAATTGTTGAGGTTTTCAGAATGGAGGGAATATGCAGTGAGAAAGTAGTGAGTGAAGAGCTCGATAGTGAGTTCAGAAGGATGGACACCATTTATAAAGGGTGGAGGTTACCTCTACACAAAATTAGGTGTCATGGAAAACCTACTCCAATGAAAGAAAGTGAGGGGCCACCCTTTCATGTAGACCTCTTCGAACCTTACCTAAAATATACTTACTACTCAGTGGGATAGGTATTAGGTATGGAGGTACCTAAGCATATGGTGGTTGTGCCCATGGTGATTTCTGTAGACATTCAGTATCACAATTCCAGATCATTTGACTATGTTGCACATGTTTTTAAGGAGTTGGATGCAGGTTTGATGGCGATAAAGAGTGGTGCTTATGTTCTCCATCTCAAAAATTACTCATTGTTGATGCACTTAGTGTTGTATTTTGGACAAGAGTTAGGTTTATGGCCCTAGGAGCTGAGGATTTCACAATCCGACAAGGAAGGTAGGCCATTGCTTATTCAATTATGGACTATTGTTTAGGACAACAGGTTTGCCAATTCAAATATTTTGCATTTTGAAGAATTCTTTGTGAAACCCTAGTATAGATTTTTTAGCCATCCTTGTGATTATTCTTTATCTGAACAAGTAAAAAGGTTTCTTAGGCCTAGAGATTACAATGGACCAGTTAACCACAATTGGGGGGATTGGTATTGCTTAGAGAATGCCACAATGATTAGGGTTTATGGCTTTGAGGATACACCTTTCATTTTGCCCAGAACTATCCCGGATAGAATTGCATACCTAGAAATTGTTAGGCAAATGGATTACTCCAATGTTATGAACTTAAGTTCATATGGAAAACAGGCTTTTATGCCCAGTACATTGTGTTTTAATGATTTCGTTGTATTAGCCAAGGAAGGTTATGATATGATTCTGGACAAATTATTGCACTACAACATGACAAGAGCACCAGTGAAAAAGAACTTTGATCCAGAAGGGTATATCCACTCTGCCAGACAAAAAGTAAATCTCCGAGGGTACCATCATGTGCCCTTTAAATCTGATGACATAATCAGAAACCTGGAGGCTGAGGAAGCTGAAATTGTGATTGAAAAACATAATCAAGAGTTGGTGGATGCTGAGTTGTTATCCTCCATTAAGGGGATTTCAGAAATAGATAGGGCACAAAGCTCATCTGGGAAAGTTTCAAGAATGAAGACTCAGGAGTATGCCTATGTTTCCAGAGAAACAAATGTTGAGGAAACCATGGATGTAGATACAAGACATGAAGACTATAGGTCTTTCATATTAGATGATGAATTTATAAAGACCTCGGAGTTTAAGACATTTTTATATAAGCAAAAAGGGAAAGAGATAAGGGGACAGGTTGACAATGTCACTCCAGGGAACGAGGATCAACTATTAAAAAGCTTAAAGGATGAAGTAGACAAAGAGATGATTGACATGACCCCTGAAAAGGGAAGGGAGCTGCTTGAAAAGGTAGGTGTTATGATTTTTCCAGCTTTGGATATGAATTTTGCATTAGTTTTTGATAGTTTCTTAAAAGATAACAATGCTACCCACAAGCTCAGTATAGAGAAGGTGACAGAGGTATACATAGGATCAAGATACAATCCTGATGATGAAACATTGATGATTTGGGCCTTGTATCCTCCTCACAAGAAATCAATTGTTATTGATACTAAAAAGGCATTCGGACATGTCATGACCCTTAAGGCTGGGGATGTTGATCCTGTAGCGACTGCTGATATTGGGATAAATATAGCCAAGTTGAATAAAGCCCAAATCCAAGCATTGATAAGGGAAAGGGAGATGTACAAAACCAATAATGAGAGGATGTTGAGAGAGAATGAACACTTGAAAGACTTGGTAGGTGGTGTAATAGAACCAATAAGGATGCTCACTCAAGGTGAGAGTTCACAGAAAAAAAGACCGTTGGGAAGGGTCAACTACATACTCTCAAGGGAGAATGGATGCATTTGCTGCAATAATAAAAAAAGGCAGGTTGTTTTAACCACTTGGTTAAATAAACTCTAGGGAAAACATTCACAGTACATAGATGCAATAAAGGAACACATGAGAGTGGATAGTAGAATTTAGGAAAGAATTGAGGAATTGGAGCAGGACACTACTAGTAATGAAGAGATTGAAAATGCCAATTGTATTATGGATAGGCACAGGGATTTCTTTGAGGAGTTACAAGGGGATATGCAAGGATTGACAGAGGCTGCCAAAGATAGATTGACCAAGTTATGTGATGATGAAGGGAAAATGAAGGAAGCGACTACATGGAAAAGTGAGTGTGAAACAATACTCCAAGGGATGTTGGAGACAACCACTGCGAAAGATGTGATATTGGATGCAGCATGTGAGAAAAATGAGCAAATGTTAATGATGGAGATTGTGATTCGTGATGCGTTGGGAGATGCCGATACTCATGAGCACCAGGATTATACGAAGCATATGTCTGCAGTCCATTTGTGGCTCAAGAGAAATTAGTTAATAGTGGATTTGTTAAACCTTTTATGCTTTAAACGTTTTTGAAAAGGCAGATCCTTTTGCAAACTGATGTATAAGTATCCATTGTTGGATAAATGTAAAGGGGTAGAAGATAGAATTAGAATAGGATAGACTGTTGTAAGCAATAAATTTTTAGAAATGATGACATTCAAGGATACTATGTTGCATGTATGAACTTTGAAGGAGATAATGAAAGACTGTTGATTTAGTGGCTTCATTTTGGTATCAATTATTTGTTGGATTCTTGCGATTATTTGATTGTCTCCAATCTGATGTTTCTTGGTTATTTAAATTGAAGTATCAAGTATATATTCGATTTATCAGTACACATTTGTTGTTTTTGTGTGATTTGGTTTATTGGATTCTTTAAAGAAGAATTAAAATTCCTTTCAATAAATTATAGTAATTTGGGAATGCCATTTGGATCAATAAGAAGAATCAGATAATTAGATTTGATATTCTGCCTCAAGTAGGGTTTATCAATTACACTCTTGCATGTTTATACCATTTGTAAACTCATAGTTATATGCCAAACAATTAGAGGACCTGCTAGATAGAAACCATTCATTAAAGGCTTTCATTTGACTCTGTTTTACCCAATAAGGCACTGGTCTCCCTTATTTACATTACATTAGTTTTATTCATTTCATTTAACATCTCTTAATTGAACATATTAATTCATACCTTGATATTGCATATACAATTTATACCAAAGTAGGATCATATCTTTCCACTGTTAAATTGCCATTTGTGGATAGTTAGATCAAGTAGGAAACATAAATTGAACATATTAATTTAGTATAAGAGTCAACCAATCATAAGGAAAACATAATATGAAGATGAATTTTCTCAAATCTTGTGGTTGTAGATGCCCTTTTGAAATCTATGCAAAATGTGGGAGGATAGACAAAGCTCATGAACTATTTGACACAATGCCTCGAATAATTGTAATCTCATGGAATACACTCTAATTAGAAAAGTCTCATCACTGCCCTCATAACAATCTATCAATTTGTTTTAGTGTCTATTGTGTTATACCCAATTTGGGACATGGGGTATAACAAAATAGACACTAAAATAAATTGAGAGATTACAATTCTTTGAGACATTTTGTCAAATAGTTCACAAGCTTTTTCTATCCTTCCACATTCTGTATAAATTTTAAAAGGGCATCTACAACCACAACATTTGAAAAAATTCATCTTCATATTATGCTTTGATGGATGTTTATACCTTGTTCCAAATCTCCCATATTAAGGAAACCAATAAGGATTTTGGTGAAGGTTGTGGAATTTTTCTTTGCATCTACCAATTGCATTTGTTTGAAAGTTTCTAAAACCTTTTCAACAAATCCATTATGTGTATATTCTAAAATCATTATAGTACACAATTTCACATTTATTTGGCTTTGCATCTACCAATTGTATTTTCTTGAATTTCCCTACAATATTTTCAATGTAGATCTCTTTTGTGGATATCTTATAGTCCTTCTAGTCCACATCACTTTGTTTTCTGAAGAAACTATTACCATATATTTCTTATTTATGTTCTAAATTGGATACATGTTTATAAGTTTGATATTATAATTAATAATATTAATTTTGGCAAGACATTAAAAGATTTTGTTGATTTAAAAAATATATGCATCCAATGTAAAAATGCCAACAATGGAAGCAATGACTGTAACACATAATTTTTGATGTAGTATCCAATTTAAAGGATGATGTTACAATTTAGGGTTATGATTGGGTATTTAATTAAGGTTAGGATTTAGTGCTCGAGTTAGTGTTAGGTTTAGAGTTAGGGTTAGGGTTAGGAAAATAATTTTAGGATTAGGGTTAGATTGGGGTTTATGTTTTATGGTTAGGGTTAGATTTAGAGTTTTGGTTATGGTTGGGATTAGATATGAAATTAGGGTTAGGGTTTAGGATTACAATTAGGGATTATATTATTAGGGTTATATCTAGAATGAAGTTTTAGGGTTATTGTAATTGTGATTAAGGGTTGTTTTTATATTTGGCTTAGAGTTGGGGTTAGGATTAGGGCCAGGGATAGGGCTAGGGTTAAGTTTAGGGATAGGTTTAGGGTTATTAGAGTGAATGCAACTAATTAATAAAATAAATAATATTTAGGGTTAGGTAATTAGGGTTAGGGTTGGGGTTAGAGTTTTGGTTGTGGTTAGGGTTATAAAGATAGGATAAAGGTGAGGGTTAGGGTCAAGGTTAAGGTTTCGAGAAAAAGGGTTAGGTTATGATTTGGATTACCCTAAACTCTAACCATAACCATAAACCTAATCCCAAACCTAACCCTAAAGAAAACACATAACCTAACCCTAATTGTAGTGTTTGAGGCTAGGCTCAAACACTATATAACCTAACCCTATATAACCTAGCACTAGAAAAAATTCTTCTCCCAAACAATCTCCTCTACTTCTATTCATGCCTACTAGAGTTGCAACATTCAACATTGGTGCTTCAACCATTCATTCAAAGCTAAGAATTTGAAAGCAGTGTTCATTTGTAATATAATTAATCATTTAACAATATTATAATTATTATTAATCTAATACAATATTAATATTATTAATAATATACCAATAATATTAATAATCTAATATAATTACTATTAATCTATAGATTATATATAATCTTAATATATCAAATATATCATTATAATTCATATAATGTAATATAATATTGTTATATAATATATTAATATTATAACATTACTATTAATCAAAGTGCTTTAATATTTATGTCAAGTTTTAGTACATTATATGACAAGTTACTAAAGCGGCTCCAAGATGCACGTGCTCAAAATTGATGGTGATGTTATAATCTTGATGAAAATTTGCTTGATGGTTATGTTTAGTGCTGGTGACTAATATGAATGAACACAATTGTTGATGGTGGAAATCAACGGCTGCCCGCCCTCGCGTGATAGAAAGATGCAAGGTGTTTATTGATTGCAATATCACGGGCGAGTGCCACGTGTCTTTCCTTGGCGATGCATAATGTGGTGGGCCCTTGGTGTTGAGATGGAGATTACATCAGCCTTTTGAAGGCAGTCGTTCGATAACTTCTCAAACACAAGAAGATGTGATTTTGGCCCTATTAGGAGAAGATTTAAAAGTTGATTCTAGAGCTGAGAAAAATTATCATATTAAATTATGAAGCCCCTTTCTTTGGCAAGGAGATTCCATGTGTGTTCAAAAATTCTTGTTGCACACATTTCCATTACTCATGTTGCTAAGAACCTTGCAAATCCTCATATTTGAAGATTGAAAAAATCCAAAGGTATATTTTATGGCCTCCCTTTAACCAAGGAAAATGGTTTCACAAAGTATCCTAGGAGTTTTATTATTTCCCTCATGACTATAATAGGCTTGGCTTACTTTATATTCACTACTCTAAATGGCGCCATAATAGGCTTTGCTTGCTTTATATTCACTACTCTAAATGGCGCCATAATTTTTTAAAATTTAATTAACATACTCTAAAACCTAACTAAAACAGGTTGTAGCTCATCAAATTGGACAAGTGAAAGGTCAATACCAGCGCTGAGGAAGACTTTGGAGGAGTCAAAACAAGGTCAATACCAGCGTCGACGATGAGTTTGGAGCTAAAACAAGGTCAATACCAGCTCCGAGGACCAGGTTGAGGGCACTCAGGGAAAATCGACGACCAAGGGACAATGACAACTGTAAGTTTGGCATCCCCATTCTCTTTAACCTACAATTTTCATGCCTAGTTTCCAAAGATCTTCTCACACA
This sequence comes from Sequoiadendron giganteum, assembly GCA_007115665.2. Classification (NCBI taxonomy): domain Eukaryota; kingdom Viridiplantae; phylum Streptophyta; class Pinopsida; order Cupressales; family Cupressaceae; genus Sequoiadendron; species Sequoiadendron giganteum. Next base: position 706,660,778 of record CM021103.1, read on the forward strand.
TTGGCCCCCCCATTCTCGTAAAATGGTATAAGATAAGACAAAAAATAAAATAGCTTTGTCTTTCACATTTTTATATTGATTACTAGAGGCACATAGACCAGTTCTTCATAATAGAAGAATTTGATCATACTTTTCCAATGATGCAACAGTTCAACTTTGGGGTGTATCATTTAGGCAACAGTTCAACTTTGGGGTTCATCATTTAGGCAATGACGGATCCCTACTCTTTCCATATGCTCTTTCCTTTCTATTTCTTCAAATGTATAGTTTATGTCTTATATTGTATTGAAATAGTTATTCCCACAACTTGTGTGGGACACCATACATTTGTAATTATCAATAAAAGACATTTGTGAAAATTTTGTGCAATCTTTCTCTTGTATACATTTGCATAATGAACTGCAATTCATTTGATAATACTTTTGTGTATATGAATGGAACTTAGTAGAATTGAATGTGTACCTTTATCTTTATTTTTGCAAAAACTATCCCAACTTTACTTGATTGAGTTAGAAGCTAAATTAGGTAAAAAAATTGGTGACATCTTCTATATGTTTGCCTGCTAAACATCCTCACCAGTTGCCTAAACTTATCCATTGGGCATGGTGTCAACTCTTGGAACTTGACAAGACTTGAGAAATAGTCTTGCATAATGTTGTAACTCATCCAAAATAGTGCATAACACCTACCAACCTTATTCAACCTACCAAATGACTCAAAACAAACTAACTATGCAAACGAAACTTATTCACTTGAAACAAAAACTATCCTAACCTAGACTAACTGAGGAAAGGAATACCTAAATAAAACCACTAACTGGTTCATGAAAGTAGCTACCCTTTCTTTGCAACTTGTAATGCTCCATATGTTTATGAGCATCAAAGAGGAAATGAAGAAATGATAGATGTTTAACCAACTATTGCAATGCCTCATAAATGGAGAAAACAAATCCACAAATCCACTTACCATTCATGTTATCTTAAAATGGATAGGATACTTGGATATGCTCTCTTTCAATAGAGTCCTCATGCTTGGGTACAATAATGACTTGTGATGTATTGCTAGTTTCCATCCTAGTTAGATGCCTGATAGGACATCCCCTTGAAAGCTTTAGATTGGTTTTTCCTTTTTCCTCTTTTGGTGTGATCATATCCTTCATCTTACTCTTATGGTGCTCTTGTGGTACAAGAAATTGATTTGGAACTTCATGGTTTTCTTCTTCTTTCAAAGAACCCAATAAGGTTGATATAATATTATCATGACTACATTCTTCAAACCTTTCTACCTTTTTTATGGTTGTCATGTTTCATGGCTAAGTTTAGACAAGAGAGAAGACAATTTGAATGATTAGAAATAACATCATTACCTTCACCTTACATGATAAATTTCCATGTTGATTCCTCATCCATGGTCAATGGACCATCCTCTTCCATTAAGATAGCTAATAACTCATCAAAGCTATCAGCTCTTGGAAGGCTCTTAGGAACAGCTAGTCCAAGCTCAAAATCCTCATTAGTACACTCCAAATCAGGATTTTCTTCTTCAATGAGCGAAGGTAAATGTTCAAACAATGTAGTAGCCTCTTCCAACAAACTTTCATTTGTTATACCAACCTTAAGCTCTTTTGTACAGCAGAAAGGAAGTTCCTCCAAATAGCTAAGATCTTGCAAATCAACTTCATGATAAGTTTCTTGACTTGAGAGAATAGACTCCTCATCAAGACCATATTCTTCCTCTTGATCCATGTTTGATTTTTCCTCTTTAACCAGCAACTCATCGAATTGTTTGATATCTTCTTGTTTTGCTTCGAATCTTCATCCTTATCAACAAAACAAGACAACTCATCAAATGGGAAGATCAACTCTTCCTTCTAACCCATCTAGTTTCCTTGTACCTTGTTTTCCAACTAATCACCCTCGACTTCTACTTGAAAAAGTTTGGATTTTTCATTATTCACACCATTCATAGGCTTATAAACAATAGATATCTCTTTTGCCTCCTCATAACTGACCTCACAAGTTATTTCCACTTGAGGAAGATCCTTAATCAGTTTTGAGTCTTGAATTGAAAACAAAAACTCTTGTTTCACTACTAGCTCGACCTCCTCCTATTTGAAATGATCGAGCAACTCCTCAAAAGCTTTAGGAGTGTTGATAGAGGATTGGCTAGTATAGGAGGCTTTGGTAACTCTTGAGGAAGAGAAGAAGTGATTTTCTTGAAGCTTGGGATTGTTAACACATGCTCTTCCAACTTAACAATTTCATCATAGTTGTCCATGTTAGATTCAACTGGTAAGGGGATTTGAAAGGGCTTCTCTTGGTTATGAATCAACTATTGGTTTGAAGAAAAACTTTTAAAACTTGGAATTTTAATTGGCTTAGATTCTACAACACTTTCCTCTTCTTGGTTGCATGCATTTGGACTACTAAAACCAATTGATATGTAATTAGAGTCACCATGGTGTTGTTTATATTGCCTCCAAAGGCTAATAATACTGAGAAAAATACCAAATCTCTCAGTATTTTGATGAGAATTTCATCATACTAGTCCCACCAAGCATGCCAATAACTGTTATCACTCAATATTGTACCCCTCCTAAGTTGTAGAACTTAACATATTGGTGAAACATGGGAATTTTCTAGGTTGTGGGTTACCTAGAGCAGAAAAGAACCTCCAGAGTAAGTTGGATCTTATGGTACTCACCTAAAACTACTTGTTGGGAAAAGGGTAAGGAGGAAACATGAAATAAAACTAACTCCTAGTGTGATGCACCAAATATTAAGGATTTGTAATGTTGTTTTGACACACAATGTGATCAATAAAACTCACTGCAATATACATAACTCAGTTTTGACATGTTTTGCATAAGTATTTCATAGATAGGCTTTGAAGTTTATGGCAAAACTCAAGTGGAACAACAAATGACCTTCCTAGAGGCTCGAATGTTTGACTTCACAATTGAATCCTACATAGAACTGGTAGAACACAAAATATGACCTGCACAAACATGCACTTTTGTATAAAGGCTATGAGAAACTAGACTAGAACCAAGGATAAACATTATCATCACAAGGAAATATCAATAATTTCATGTTATCACACAATATCCAGTATTGAGAAGGAAAAATAGCTTGCTTTTATTGATTGAAAGGTAAAAATACAACTGAGTACAAGTTTGTGAAAATGAGTTACAATGCTATCTTTTTCTTGAAAGCTCCAAAAATGAGCTACAATACTTGCTGAAAGAAGAAAGAACTAACTCCAAACTATCATTTGAAGTTACTTTATGCTTGCAAAGACGCTGCACAAAGATAGGAACTTCCTTTGGTCGTGTAAAACAATAAAGCCCATTTTTAAGCCCCTTAAACAACTCCAAAAGGCTCATGGATGAAGAAAAGGTCAAGCCTTGACCTCTCCTATGATAAAGGCACCCAAAATTGCTCCAATATGCTCTCAATTCCCTCCAAAACCAAGTCAAAATAACCCCTATATTCTTGGCACTTGTTTGTCAACTTCCTCCAACCTCCCCTGTATGCTTGGAATAAACCACAAATCAACCTTTAACTATCTCCTTTGACCATATCTTGAAGGAAAACACATCTTTATCTTGCATCATACACAACATTAAATAAAGTGATTTATAATTTCATCACTTTAATAATGTGCTTAAATTTTCAAATTGGTTTCACATTTATGCAAAATAAGGCATGACTCGGCCATGTTTGGAAAGCCAATGCAAAATACAAAGTTATTAAGGGGACACATCCTAATTTATATGCATATGAACATAAGGCAAAGGTATTAATCTTTTATTGCAAAGAAAAAATGCCTTTGAGTTATCGACATACTTAAGGTTTTCAAATCCTACCATCATACATAATCAAAATATTGTTGTTTCAAATGACTATAAGTACTAACTTTCACTATTTGAAGATGTTGAAACCTTGTCATAGAGAATTAGAACATTGATGTGACCACTCATCCTACCTTCAAACATACCAAAAGTCTCCTAGCAATTAGACATAGGAAGATTTAAGATGACTTAAACAATTTTTATTGCCAAAGCATAAACTTATGATGACTTTACTAGGCCTAGTACACACTCCCTCCCTGTTAACTACTTAGACATATGGAAATTAAATGTAAATTTTCTGCTATTTTTAGTTATGTAGGTGTCTAATAAACCACTTGGTGGTGTTTCCCTTCAAGTTTATTTACTTGAATGAAGAGCAAAAGTCCTTTGATTACAATTAGAGAATACATTTGACACCTTGGTTGTGTAACTGGTGGACCATAGTCACATTTAAGACTTGTTACAAAGTTTGGGAGTTAAAAAATTAAGTAGATTTGATTTGTGATGGACACATTTGGACGGTTGTAACAATAACTTGCAATCTATCAAGACTTGATTACCTTATAACCTATCAATTTCTAGCGATGAAATGATAAATTAATCATAATGTCACCTTAGGATCACATCACCATGAAAGAACTTCATCCAACATCCTTATGAGTGTAGGCACCACAAAATAGGTATTTGTCAGATTTGTCTTCCTCAAGCGAGGGAAATTCAGGAAGAGAAGAGGAAAGCGAGACATGTACTAGGTCTAAAAGAGGGAGATCAACTAAAGGTCAAAAGATTAGAAGAAAATTTCGTAAACGCATGGAATTTTTTCTTGCTGAAGGGGGGTCACGTTCTTATGATGATGAGAGCATAGGCGACATCAAGGTGCCCTTGAGGTATAAACATCTATGGAAACAATGGGTACCCAAGGAACTTCCTTCAATAAACACTAATCTTTGTGTCAACGAGAGGATATATCATATAGCACCATCGTCATTATATGGTTTGGGCCTATTTTGCATGGACGGCATAAAATTTTGTTACGACAAAGTTACTGAGTTGATGGAGTATGTTGGACCCTGTTACAGTTACAAAGATTGGATGCAGCTGGTTCGATATACACGAAGTATGCGTATGTATGCAGTATCAGCAAATTATATACAACGAAAAGATAAGGATCAAAATAAAGGAGTGGCTAGGTACATTGACGAGAGGCCAAAAGCATCAGGGAATATTGCAGGGTTTATAAATAGTACATGACCTGGGTCAACAAATAAGCAACCCAATTGTATATTCGAGGCGTGAGAGGGAAACTGTGTATTCGTATGTGCGATAAAATCAATAACTGTAGGGGAAGAGTTGCTAATCGATTACAATTTGAATCGCTTAGATACAAACACAATTACTATGGGGGTGGTATGTACTATATATATACCATTTTACCCAACCTCCAATTAATGACTCCAATATACCATTTTATTATTATGTTTTTTTTCGTAAGTCTATTGGTTTCATTTCGGTAATATTTTTTATATTTAATTTTTGTCACAGCAAGAGATTGATCATACAAGGAAGGCTTCGGCCCAGAGCACAGATCGCGATCCATCTTCAGGCACTTCTATCCGACATGTTTACGTCATTGTAATTGTACAAATTAGATACGAGCAAAATGTTTTATTATTATGCTTTTTTCATGAGTTTATTGGGTTAATTTTGATAATGTTTTTAATATTCTTGTTGCAGTTGGCTGATCGGGGAAAGGCACCAGTAGTATAGGAGAGCATCCATATGGAGGTGCAGTCACTATTATGCGATGATGACATCGCATTTTCCACAAACCCTATGGATATGATGAGGAAGGCCTAAAAAAAATGCAATCAAGAAATCCTTCAATTGGTATTCATAGTGCCTCAAACAGATGAGATAAGAGAAAGGGTTAAAATATTGTCTGAGAGAGCACAGAACTTGGAAGTAAGTTGTCATGAGATCTTTAATTATAACATAAGTTCATTCATGGTTTTATATTTTGTACTCTTTTATGTCATGAACTAAAATATGTGTTGTTTTTATAGGATTATTTGCATCCTCATGATCATGCTGCTTGGTCGTGATCAAGGTACTGCAAGTGTTTCCCGGGAAGTAGGGGATGGTACAAGTGTCAATCCTGATCTTCCTGCGCATACAACACATCATCCAACCCCATCATCTATGCCTATATTGTCATCTGAAATATCGGCAACACATACCATGCAGGCATTCAGTAGTCCACCCTCTAGCAGCGAACACATGCCACTACATGTGTCAATACTGGTGATGTTTTAGCAGCATTTCCTGGATCTTCCCGTATTACTGGTATGGGAACATTGTCGGTCACATTTGTGGTGACCGAGGATTTCCTTCCCATAAAGATAGAGAAGGTCCCAAGTACTTTAAAATGTTTTAATTATTATTTTTTTATTTTTTTAAGTAAGTGCTAACAGTGGGGATAGCGCCCTATTATATTGATTTACAAAATGGCAATATTTGCCTACATTATAATTGCTTGTTTATAGCCACTATATATCCAACTATATGCTTATCATGCTTTATGCTACTACATAGCTATATACTACTCCCAGTGCGTACCCCAGCTTTACTGCATGTTTCATTCTCCTTTTGTTGAACCAATCCTCATTTTGAACAAACCTTGCAAAGGCATTCATGTCATTGTTGATTATGCCCACCCGATATACATCCCATGCATTGCCTAGGAAGCAGCTCATTGCCTTGGTCTGGTGCTACAAGCTACTAGTGCATTCCTCCCCAGCTTCAACCTCCACTTCTTTCCCATCTCCCCCTGCCCCATTTTCTCCAAAGATGTATTTCAAGGAGCTCACCATACCTTCCGCAGGCAGTTCCAAGATAGAATTTGCCACCGCTTCAATGTTGATCAGCATAACAAAACCCCCAAGCTTCTCCACTAGTACTTCTCTAGTGCCCAGTACATCTATTAATAGGCTTAGGACTACCTCATAGATTCTGCCATCGCACCAGTGGTTCCCCTCTTGCAGGATCTCCTGGGTTATTTGCTCTATTTCTTCGATCACTTGTAGGGAACCAACTGAGAAAATTCTTTTGCACTGGGCTCTCAACGTCTCATTCGAGCAGATATAGTGCACACCGAACTTATACACCATTATCCTTTTGAAGTTTGAGTCTGGAGTAGTGCCTTAACACCTTTTATCCCTCGGCTTCCAATAAATGCTTGTGCTTGTCCCGTGAGTCTGGCACAACTTCCTAATGCTTTGGCTAAATGTTGTTCGAGTCTTATCTGTTATCCCATCCGATTGTCCCAGCTCACTGCTTTTTAGATATTTCAGAGATCTTTCATCCGCCCAAACTGTCAGTGATTAGAAGTGTTAGCAGTTTTGACCACTGCTCCATGCAGTTGTCAACTTTTATTACCTTTCCTTGATTTACTCCGCAGTTTTCCAGGAGGCCCGCAGCCTTGTTAGCTTCCCTATAGACATGTGATAGGGTATATTCATTTAACTTTCGAAGAATGGATTTGATTGCTCCTATTCAATTGTCTAGTTTCCAATTTGGTGTTTACCCTGATGTGATTTCCTGAATGCAGATTTGAGAATCACCTTCTATTTCTACCAAATCAATTCCTTTCTTTATACAGACTTCCAATCCCAATGCGAGTGCCTCCATTTCTGCTATATTATTCGTGCACATATCTAAGTTTTTGGAAGTAGCCCAAACACCTTGCCCTTCTGAGTTTCTAATTATACATCTTGCTCCTACAAGAAATGATGTTTTTTATAAACATATAAGTGATATTTCATTGGAGCTCTTCGGGCCCACCATACATACACGGTGGAATGCCCAAAATCAATATTTAAAAGATGAGCTCATTAACCGTTTAGTTGTGTTCGGTGATAAAACATTCAACCAAACCAAGGTCCTTAAGAAAGCTGGTACCTATCTAAAATATGTGAGGGACCAATATTGGTCACATTTAGAGAAGAACATAAAGTACGAGCGTCCCCCCATGATTCCGAAAAGGGAGTGGAAGGACTTGGTGTTGGATGGAAAGGAGAAGGCTGAAAAGAAGAAAGGAAAGATACCACCGGGCCAAGGAAGGTATGTGATACTATCAAAAATTTAATTATATATTGATTAATCTTTCTTTTTACATAATCTAACGTATTTCAAATTTTTCATAGGCTACTCGACACATCGAAGGCAACAAAGGCAAGAATTGAAAAACACAAGCAACACAAACTTGGCTCTGGTGGTTATATGAAAGTAGCCGCACAATTTGTAAGTATCAATAAATGAAATATTGCATCCAAATAATAAATTGCAAACAATTTTTGTTGTATCACACCATAGAAGCAAAATTTTTGATTGCATACAAAAATGTAGGGCTTTGATTTCAATAGAGTGCCCACAGAAGAGGACCTGAAGATTGCCTTCGACCAAGGCTATGGAGCCCTGTCTGAACATCTAAGAGTCTCGACTGGGCAAACACAATCTTCCACTACATCCAACATGCAGGAAAATAAACTCAATAAAGTTTATTTCAAATTGAATACTTGTGCAATCTATTCAATATTAATTTCCACCATAATAATGTGCCTATTTATTTTACACATATAAGCAATGATAATCCTTCACATGACATTGGAATGCAGCCTGGTGAGGGTGGAGCACAACCTGCTGATGAAGTCCATGGTGTGCATCCGGATACTGGATGTATTCATGTGCTATACAAAATACAGTATGGATTAATACAATTAAACATCTTTAATTGCATTTGGTGTATTAATCAATGTAACCTTTCGTGTTTCAACTTTAGAGCATGTAGAGTGTGATCAACACGTTGAGCATGATCAGGCTAGACAAGATCAGGAACATGATGTGGCTCCATCAGGTAAAGAGGACCACTCTAATGTTCTTTTAAACATATTTAATTGCAATTGGTGTATTAATTAATGTAATCTTTCATGTTTCAACTCCAGATCAGGATTTAGAGGGTGTTCAACATGTTAAGCATGAGGCTATAAGACAATATCAAGAACATGATGTGGCCCAATTAGGTAAAGAGCACCACTCTTATGTTCTTTTAATTAATGAAATACGTGTAACAATAATAATAAAACATATCAATTTAACATTTCTTTGCTATTGCAGCAGACCCCCCCTTGCAGCCGCATCCACATTGTGAGTACACGACTAGACATACATTAAGATCACGAGCAGAGCTCAGAACAACTCAAGGTGGGATAGATGATTTTGAAAACGATACTCTACTTCAACTTTTTTTAGCTACAAAAAAGAAACAAAAAAAAAGTGATTGTAATCATATTATGACAGCCATATTTTTGATAATATGTAAAAACTAAAAAAATGAAATATGTTAATGAATGAATGTGAATATGTTAATGAATAAATGTTATATGTTAATGAATGAATGTTATATGTTATTAATGGATGAATGAATGAATGTGAATATGTTAATGAATGAATGTTATATGTTATTAATGTAGGATGAATGAATGAATGTTATATGTTATTAATGAATGAATGAATGATTAATGTTATATGATTGGGTATCGGGAATTGAGAGTGATGTGAGGGGGGGGAGGGGCCAAATGAGCTTCCACCTTCACGTGGTTGGCCCTATTAAGTAGAGAATATTAAACTATTCTCAAAACAAAGAGAAGCTCAATAAGGTAAGTAATGCACTTTTCAATATAAGAAATGCATCGTTTGAAGCATCAAACCAATCTGCAAAGATGAAAGAAAGTACTAACTTTTCACTATGAACATCGTTTTGTGTGTGGATTTGGTTTCAAAGATTTGTTGATGGAGATGGCTTGTATGACAGCCAAGAAAATAGTTATCATTATTGCTGCTACAAACAAGCCTGATATCATCAATCTTGCATTGTTAAGGCCTGGCCGACTTGAATACTTTTATATATCGCCCAAAGTCACCCTGATAAGTATTTCAATCCATTTGTATCATCATCGACAAGAGATCATGTATCGCTAGGATATTCTATAGTTTCCCCGATGTGGTGAGTCTCCCCAATAATTATTCTTTTGATCTCAAATATGTCGCCAAGACTCCTGCCGATGTAATCTTATCAGCATCACATAGTTGGTTGGGTAGACATTCAGAACTTACTTCGATGATATATGTCTTGCTGATATGCTTCCCTCGTGCTTCGTCGATGAGACAAGATGTGTATCTCACTGATGAAATGTCATCGCTGAGACCAAAATCAAGTCCTCTCGATATATCTTCTCAGGAAATTTTAATCGCTGTAATAGTCTTGATCTTTCACTGATATGCCTACATTTCAACAAATAGTTCTTTTTTCTTAAAAACTACAATGTTTCATCTAATTTACGATGAACCGCAAAAAGCGTCCAACAAATTTGCAATGTATCTAACAAATTTTTTCCGTAATGACTTGCCTATTTCGTTGCGCGTTCAATGAACTTCTGTTGCTATTTCAATCTAAATTATGTCGCCAAGACTCCTACCGATATAATCTTATTGGCATCACATAGCTAGTGGGGTAGACATTCAGAACTTACTCCAATGATACATGTCTTACCGATATGCTTTCCTCGTGCTTCGTCAATGAGACAAGACGTGTATCTCACTGATGAAACTTCATTGCTGAGACCAAAATCCAGTCCTCTCGATATATCTTCTCAGGCAATTTTGATCATTGTAATAGTCTTGATCTTTCACCAATATGCCTACATTTCAACGAATAGTTTTTTTTTTTAAAAGTGCAATGTTTCGTTGAATTTACGACAAACCGCAAAAAGCGTTCCACGAATTTGCAATGTATCTGATGAATTTTCGCCGTAATGACTTGCCTATTTCATCGTGTGTTCGATGAACTTTTGTCACTATTTCAATCTAAATTATGTCACCAAGACTCCTGCCGATGTATTCTTAATGGTGTCACATAGCTGGTCAGGTAGACATTCAGAACTTACTTCGATGACATATGTCTTGCTGATATACTTCCCTCGTGCTTCGTTGATGAGACAATATGTGTATCTCGTTGATGAAACTTCATCGCTGAGACCAAAATCCAGTCCTCCCGATATATCTTCTCAAGCAATTTTAATCACTATAACAGTCTTGATCTCTCAACGATATTGGCAATACGTCAAAATTTTGTCGTAATGGTGACGGACTTATGTTGTTAATCCGACAGTTTGGAAAAGGTATGCCTCCCGTCATCCGAGTATTGTTCATCGCGCAATCAATGAAGTGGGCATCATGGTTTCAACGAGCTTGCGTCGTGAGGTCAATTTTTTACAGCCCATCGGGATGTACACAAAAATTGAGCGACGGGGCTAATTTCTGTGATTCGTCGGTCGGCCAACAATGTATCATCGAGATTTTGACGAACGGCCATCAAAAATTGGGGTCAAATCTTGTAGTGATCCAAATCCAATCAAAATCCCATCATCCAATCAAATCCAATCCAATCCAAATCATCAAATTGATACATCATCAATTGATCCAAACAAATTCAATCAATTCAATTCTCATCTACATCATCAAATTGATCCATCCACCAATCCTCATCCAAATCATCAAATTGATACGTCATCAAATCATCCAGTCCAATTATCAATTTTGAAGGTTTTGACTTTATGCAAAAACTTCTGGAGGCCATAACTTTTGACTCGGATGTGGGTTTTGGCTGAAATTTTATGGGTGGTTGCGTTATGAGCTGGCATGTAGATTCCCAAGACCCCTTTTTACCACATTTTTGAACCCCCAAAGTTTCATCTTGACCCTCAAAATCACAATTTAGTTTTTTTTTCCAATTTTTGAAAAAACACTTTTGTGAATAACTCCAGTTTTAATCTGAGCATTAATCCCATCATCCTAATCTGAGCTTTTATTCAATCCCAATTTGAGCTTTCATCTAATCCCCATATTAGCTTTCAATCCATCCTAGTTCTCTATCCATCATCTATTATTTCTTGCTAATTTGTATCCATCATGAATCCTTATCCCCCTCTCACACGACCAATAATAGTAGTCAAGGGGAATCCTAATTATGTTGATGACGATAATGAAAATATTGTTGATCATGAAGATTTTTATATAGATCCCCTTGGACCTATCGTTGCTAGCAAGCTCTCTCCATTTGCCTTCCAAAATCCCACTACTTCTTCGAACTATCCCACCATACCTTCATTCGCATCTAATAACAGTCCTTATGCTACCATTGACAAGGGATATCCAACATCCTCACCATCGACATATTCATCATGTCCTCCCTTTCAACCTCTATCTTACCCAACATCCATATCCTTGTCTCCTTATCATCATCAACAATCCCAATACATCTACCTTAATCCCGAATCTCAATCTCCCCATCCTAATCCAACACTCACAAATTCCTATCACAATCCCCCATACCAATATTCCTCCTATCCTAATCCACCATCTCAATCCTCTCATCCTAATCTACCATCCATATCCTCCTACGCCAACCCACCATACATGTCCTCCTACAATGGTTCACCACCTCAATCTTCCTATTCTAATCCAACATCCACACCTTCCTATCACAATCCCCCATCCCAATACCCTTACATTACTTCCGCATCTCCCCATTCTAATCCTTCATCCACATCTTCCTACCATCACTCACCATCCCCATCTTCCCAATCTAATCCAACATCCACATCCTCATACGTCACTCTCCCTTTTCCCGCATTATGTCTTAATCCTTCATCTAATTATAATCCTCCATCTCCTCCAACCACTCCAAGTCCCCCATATAGTCCCATCCACTCACCTAATCATAATCCTCCATCTCCTCCTAGTTCTACATCTAATCCTCATCCACACATCCCCTCATATAATCCTCCAATTCTTAATCCTAATCCTCCATCTCCTCTTAGTCCTCCATCCAATCCCATCCACACATCTAATCCTAATCCTCCATCTCCTCCTAGTACTCCATCCAATCACATCCCCACGTCTAATCCTAATCCACAAATCCCTAATCCTAATCCTCCATCCATCCTTGATCCTCCATCCATTCCCATCACTCTACCTAATCCTACATCCCTTCCAAATTTTGCCCAAGGACTCATGACAAAAGAGACATCATGCCCTCCCACTCTATCATATACTGTCACTAGTGATGAGGCCCTCCTTCATCCTATACCTATCCCTCCCATCACCATTCCTAACATTGTCCAAATGGTTGAGCCGATCAAACCCATCGAATCATTAAATCCCCATCTTCTACTCCTAGATCCACCCAATCCATTGAAGACATCCAATCCCCTCCTCCCAGTCCTAATATTCACAAACTTCAATCCCTTAACCTTCATGAATCCTCCCTCCTCCTATCTCCCCCAATTGAGGCATCCCTCCAACACTCTTCCATCCTCATACATCCCACACAAGATGATTCATGCCAAGAGCTTGATCCAAAGCATACAAGCATATCCCCTTCTCCAAATCTAGATCCTCCCATCCCATCTACTGCATCCCAAGATCATAATCCCCCATCCATCCCATCTCATGATCCTATCCTCCCCTCCACCCCATATCAAGATCACACTAGCTCATCCACTCCATCCCATGATCCCCTTTACATTCAAGATCCAACCACTCCATCTCATGAGCCCTTATCATTCACTGCCATAAATCTAGATTCCATCATAATCCCCAATTCCTCTCATGTTCCCTTATCACTCATTCCTCCTGATGTAGTTATCCCCTCCTCTCCATCGCATGATCCTTCATCACCAATCCCAATGCCGCTTTTGTACCACCTTGGTCGCATTACACTTATTTGTGGTGGCCTTCTTACATAAGCAAAACGAAGTATAGGCACCACCTTTCCTCCTCCACCTGCTAACACACTCACATCATGCTTCCAAAAGAATAAAAATCCTACCATAGATCACATGCTCGAAAACATGAGCTATGAAGGAAGAGGTTTAGGCCTTCATGAGCAAGGAATGTTAGAGCCAATTCAAGTCAAAGAACATCCAGGCACACATGGTCTTGGATATATCTCCCAAAACTCGCACTCTAAAGATGTTGGTACAACCTCCATACATCCTAAATGATCATCTTCTAAAGGCGCAAGAGGTACTTTCCATTGTTCTACCAATTCATTTGCCGCCATCCCCCCTCCTCCATCATATTACCTCAAAACAACCATCCATCTTCCTCCCTCATCCTCTAAATCCATTTTGGGTCCTTATGTCCCTCTATCCATCATTTCTCATCCTCCATCTACTATGGGCTCTCATATCCCTCCATCAAACCCCACACATCCTCCATATACACAGTCTATTTTGGGTCCTTATATCCCAAAATCACCCCCTCCATCTTATCCTATTCATCCTTTCATTCATCCACCCCCTCTCCCTCATACACAGCATGAAAATCCTACCTTCATAACTCCTAATCAGGATCAACAAAGGCACATACCTACACATTCTCCATCTACACATAATCCCTATAACCCTACCTCCATCGCTCCACATCATCCATCTCCTCATACCCATCCCATTGCTACTAAAAGCACTTTGGATGCCAAAGCAACAATATATAAATCCAAACATCCACATGAACCTAAATTTCCTCATGTCCCCTTCAAAAGACATGTTGAAGAATAGAAAAATTGAATCCAAAAGGCCACAAAGGCCCACCAAAGCAACACTCAAAACCGTGTGGATCCCAAAGAAAAAAGGTACCATACCTTCAAATGACACATCCATAATGACATCCAAAGTTGCTATTCCCCCACAAAATCATTTGCATCCTCCATCTCCTAAATTTTTTTTGGGTCCTTATGTCCCAAAATTCCCTATCCCAATGCCTCCATTATCGACACATTATCCACCCATCAACCCTCCTATCATTTCACATCTACCACATGTGCCAATGTTGGTCCTGAACACCTTCCCCCATCACACATCCACTCCATTGTTCCATCCACACACTTTCCAACATCCCATCCACTATCCCCCATATCTCCCCCATAAAACTCCTTTAATCCATCCTCTTGCATAAACCATCCAATCTAATAAGGTTGTTGATAGGGTAGGGCTGGGTGGAACACTCACTGTTCCATGCCCTGGGTCTCACCTCGGCAAACCCCTATGGTGTCACTCTACACCACCTTAACCTATGGCCCTAATGTTGGTTAGGCATCCTGGTTATCCTGGCCAACCCTACTATCATCTCCAATTCTCTAACCAAGCCAATCTTGGTGCTCTCTTTACCATTCTCTCCCTATCCCTTAATCTTCCTAAAGACTAGCTAAACCTCCAATCTCCATTACTTCATTGTAGGGGTGTGTGATGTCTTCCATGGCTTCCAGACCATTCGCCTAGGGTCCTTGACTATCCACCAATCTCTAATTCTCCATCGCTCTCATCAAGCCCTCTCCTAGGGTTAAGAAGGCTACAAGCCCTAGAGCCCCAATTAGGTCTCCTAACCCAAGAAAAGTGGAAATTGGTCCAAAACTCTCCAAATGACCCTAGATCTTTTCTTGGGGTTTGTGCTTCCTATGCCCACACTTTGATGATTTTTGGGGTTTGGTGCCTGTACTATCCGTACTCTGGCCTATCCAAGCATTTTGCCACTTTAGGCTTGTTTTGAGCCATTTTGTGACCTTCTTCGAGGATAGTCAACTATTGCTTCCTCCTTATGGTCTGTCAAAGCTCCATCCTTCTTTTCAAGCCTTTGTAGGGTCTCCTGCAGCTACCACACACCTTGGTTTGCCAGGGAATTGACACTCCTGCAACCTTAGTGCTCTGCACTTTGGTTTTTTTCTTGACTGTCCTAGCCGGGCACTACCAAGCTCACCTAGGAATAGTCTTTGCCCATGGTTTCCTGACCTCCAATGACTCCTAAGCCTACCTTATGTACAAGCATGGAGTCTAGCCTCTGCTCCCAAGAATCCATACACCAGGTATAGGGGAAACACAGTCTAGAACTCCATCTTTGCCGGTCTACCAGTCAGGACATAATTTTTTAAGAAAACAAAACACTACACTAACACACCTGCAAATTGAACACACGACTATCAACTACCACACAAACATAGATAACACTCTATACTACCATCTACAACATGCTACAGGGCCATGCTTGCTCTTGATTAGTCAAAAACACAAAGCAAAACATACAAATTCAATTATATCTCTCTCTATCCACCATTAACATTAATAACATTTCCAATTACAAAACCTTCCAACCTACTCTTAGCTCGAGCCATGCATTTTATCTCCTTCCCAAGGTAGTTACCAATCCCTTGGGTCCCATTTTGCCACCTTTGCCAATTATTACTAATCCTAGACAACTAGGAAGCATGAGTCAACTCCTTCCCTGATCAAATCCTTACTAAACCCTCCTAGTTCAACCTCCTTGGTCAACATGACCTTATATAAATGCATAAAAACAAAAATGTAGTCTAGACTTCCTATTGCCTAGCATTTGCCTAGGTGCTCCTGCACCAATTATACCAACATCCAAATAGTCCCTTCAAACATGGGCTCTTATTACCTCATCTAGAAATTCATGCTTATGTCTTCCAAATCCATATCCTCTAACTATGCATATCCATATCCCTATCCTCATCCATATTCACTCGTATCCTAGTCCAAAAAAAAAAAGTCAAAAGACAAGAACAAGGAAGGAAAAACAAAAGAAAATAAAAATAAAAAAAAATAGTAAAGAGAACATCATTCGTCCAATGGTGAAAACTTGGACAATAAGTGCCTTGGATAACTACCATGATGAAAACTTGGCAAATAGGCATCATGCACAAATCCCTCATCTAGTCTCCTTCCATGATTGGGGGCAATACCCGCTTACGCATTCCTTTCCTCCATCTCCTAAATCTACCTATCTTCCACATCTTACCCACCATCTTTCGCATCCTATCCAGTCCCTCCATCTTCCTTGTGATCTTGATAAAGATAGGGGAAAACCTATATACATGCATTGGACATCTCTTGGCATATATTCCCCTCATCCATACACTATCATATTCCTTCCACACATCTTGCTATCCCTCTTGCCTCGTCATGCATGACACATCTAGAGTGGGGGCATCTTGTTATCTACAATGAAGTCCTTGGAGACATCATCCATCCATCCCTCCAAGTAACCCTTTCCATCTCTCCATCCTGCCCATCCTTACCTCCCCATCCATTTATCCATCTACCAAATCCTTATCTTCCTATACTCCCATCCTACTACAATCCATATCCATTCGCTCCTTTATTTCCCCATCCTTCTATCTTCCTTCCCTCTTGCCTCATCACACATGACACATCTAGAGTGGAGGCATCTCCTTCTTTGTGTCTTAGTCCTTGAGACATCGTACATCCATTCCTAAGGGAATCCTCTCCATCTCCCCATCCTACCCATCCTTTCCCCCCCATCCATTTATCCATACAATAATCCCTGCCATCTCCCAATCCTTATCTTCCTATACTCTCATCCCCTAGTCATCCCATCCATTTATCCATCCAATAATCCATTCCATCCCTCCAATTTTGTATCCCTCTATCCACCTATCCTCGCATCTTTCTCTCTCCCCATCTTTACCTATCCATCCATTTCCTTCTATCTCATCATCCCTTGTCATTGGTATCTAGCTATCGGCTACCCCCATGAAATCCAATGCCATTCTATCTCACTATCATCATTCCTATCTATTTCTCACATCTTTCAAATCTTCATCACTCTTCTATGCATCATCTATCCACCTATCCTAGCATCTTCTTATCCATCCATCCATTTCCCTCTATCATCCCTTGTCATTGGTATCTAGCTCTAGGCTACCCACATGCACTCCAATGCCATTCACATCCTAATTTGTCCCTCCTATCTATTTCCCATATCTTTATGATATATTATCACTCTTCATCATTCATCTATTCATCCTCTCATCCTCCTAATTCATCTTCTACTAATCTAGATCACTATCCCATCCCTGAGCTTCACATATCCACCATCCCATCCACATGACCTATCTTTTCTCATCATATCATCATCCTTCATGTGTCTTCTCATCATGATCATTCCATCTTTTGTATTTGGCCTTGTGTCGAACTACTTTGCCCCTGTGCTTTCACGTAGGCAAGGTTGATCATTTGATCCGCCCCCGGGGCTCTGTCTTTTGTTTGTCTTGTCATCCTCCATTTTTTTTCTTTGTCCTTGTGTCGAACTACGTTGCCCCTGCGCTTTCACGTAGGCAAGGTCGATCATTTGATCCACCCCTAGGGTTCTGCCTTTTGTTTGTCTTGTCCTCTTCCATATTTTGTCTTTGGCCTTGTGTCAAACTATGCTTTCACATAGGCAAGGTCCATCATTTGATCGGCCCCCTGGGCATTTTTTCCATTTTGCCTTTGTCATCCATCGAGGTCTTCATTGTCCTCTTTCCGTTTTTATCCATGGTCTTTTATCCTGAACTACAAGGGCTTTGCGCTTTCACGTAGGCAAGGTTGATCTTTGATCAACACTTGAACCCCTAGGTCTTTAGGGTGTGATTAGTCATGTTAACCTATCATCTTGTCATCTTGTCGTGTCATCAAGTATGTCCCTATCCTAGTTGGTGCTTACAAACAAAGGTCATCTATATCACAAGATCCAATCAGTTTTTGGTATCTTGCGTCATATCGATCTTTTATTTTACTATCCATCATCGGTCTCAATAGGATGTATCCTTCCTAATAGACCTCATCAACCTCATCCATCATCTTGATCCTATGGCAAAGGACATTTGAAATTGATTGTGATATTTTGATGCTTTTGGACTTTGTTTATCATTTGAGCTCCCTATCATCACTTTTCATGGTCGCCTTGATCCATCATATCATGGTTTTCTTTGACTAGTCAACATAGGGGCATATCTTGCTCATTTCTTTGTTTCTATCTTCTTGGTTATCCCACATAGTACCCACCAAGATCTCTGAGGTCTTGTGTTACGTTGGGGCATCCTTTTGTGCTTGTGGTTATTCCAATACCTGGCCCAACCAAAGTCATCGCGACTTTGGGGTGTTGGGATAGCCTTCTTGTTTGTTGTATTTGTTTTATGCATTAGACACTAATTCATCTTGGTTTACATACCCTGACGCCCGGTTTCTTATGCTATAGCAAAAATCAGTGCTCCAACGATGGCAAATTGCATTAGGATTGCATTTCATTTTCCATTCCATCATCTTGCATGTATCCCTCATCCTCTCATCCATCAAAATCCCTCACCAATCCATAATCCTTCATCAATATCCCTCCCCTATCCATCCAATCTCTTATCATCATCTCTTCAATCTTCTTAGAATACTATCAATTGGTTATTCTAAGCATCTTGTCCCCCATCATTTCATTTAACCATCTTGCCTCCCCATCCGATCCTCATCAATTCAATCTAGCACAAATCATCTAATCACACTCTTGGTCTTGTTCCCATCCTTGCATGTCCGAAAAATTATGTAAACTAGGGTGTATCTGCCCTTCTGTAGCAATTAGGAGGGTGTATCTACACTTCTGCAGCAATCCAGAGGGTGTATCCACACTTTCACAACAATCCAGAGGGCATATCTACACTTTTGCAGCAATTGGAGGGCATATCCACACTTCTACAGCACTCAAGAGGGCCTATCTGCACTTCTGTAGCAATTGGAGGGCATATCCGCACTTCTACAGCACTCAAGAGGGCGTATCCACACTTGTGCAGCAATTGGAGGGTGTATCCGCACTTCTATAGCACTCAAGAGGGTGTATCCACACTTCTGCAACAATCCAGAGGGCATATCCGCACTTCTACAGCAATCATAAGGGCGTATCCACACTTCTATAGCAATCCGGAGGGTGTATCCGCACTTCTGTAGCTTGACTGGGGGCAACATCATCTGTGTCCTCGACTCCACTTTTGCTCACCTTTACCTCCCATCATTTATCATCATTTCTTATCATTGTCATTTTTATATCCCCTTTCATCATCTCATCTCTCATCCTTTCCCCCATCTTTTCCTCCTTCATCACTCCCCCCCCCCTTTTTTTTGGGTTGGCGGACTTGCCGCGGTGAAGCGGATCGTGGCGGACTTGCCCTGCAGAGGGCAAATCTGCCAGCAGGAGGACTTGCCCCCATGATGGGGCGGATCTACCCCTGCAGCAGGGCAGACACACCCCCAATCGGAGGCGGCTCCACCGGATGAAGGCGGCGTCGCCACCACTCGCCGCGGGGCGGACTCGCCCCCACAGCAGGGCAGATATGCCCCCACAACGGCACGGACTTGCCCCCATGGTAGGGCAGATCCAACCCTCGCAGCAGGGAAAACATGCCCCAAGCCAAAGGCGGTGACACCACCGCTCGCCGCGGGGCGGACTCACCCTCGCGGCGGGGAGGATCCGCCCCTCTGCAGCAATGTTTTTCTCTTTTCTTCCTGGGGCCGCCATTTGCAAACCGTGCATCGGATCAACTTCGTTCAAAAGGAAAACTTGCTTATTTTTTCAAGCTCTTTCCAACCATACCTTTCATTTCTTCCTATTGAGAAGTTTTTTGGGACCCCTCTCTTTTCCCTCCCTTTTTAAGGGATGTTTTTTTACTTCTTATTCATCAATTTTTCCTCAAACTAATCCCTTCCCTTCTCAAGGCCACCATTTGCACCCTGTTTGTCTGATTGAATTTGTTCAAAAGGAAAACTTGCCTAATTTTTTGCTCTCTTTCCAACCATACTATCTATTTCTTCCTATCAAGATGTTGCCCAGGGCCCTTATTTTTCCCTTGTTACCCTCTCGAGGGGGCATACCCTTCACATTTACCAATTTTCCCTACCATAGTCAATCCCTTCCAAGATTGGGGCATCTTCATCCATTCCCCACTAATTCACTTTTATTCCTCCAAGGAATCTTCTCATCCCCCAAGGTACTTTTCCTCCATCCACCTCATGTACTTCCCTTCCACCTCATTTCCACATCACTCCACCCTAAGACATCTCACATTCCACATGTCAAGATGTGAGGGCTTGTGAGTCCTCAACTCATCATAGCCCTTCATCTTGATCTTGTTGGATCAATCTCAGCCATTGAATTCTCTAGAGAATTCCAATTATCCTATAAATACCCCCTCATTTCTCCCATTTTGGGGGATCAAGTCTTTTCAACCAAACTCTTGCAAATTTACCATTTGAGCTCTCATCCATCGTAACACTTAGCATTCTCATCCATCTTGCATCTTGCATCTTGCATCCATTTAACTCCATTGTCATCCAAGGAGCACACAAGACATCCAAGATCAAGGGCCAACCAAGGAAGCAACAACATGAAGGTATAACAAACATTCATTTTGTTTTATCTTACTTCCATGTTATCCATTTTCTTAGGCTAATCATTGAGGTGCCCTTTTATCTTGTTATTTCCTCTTGTTGCATTATTAGTTTTTATCTAGCATCTCACATTATCAAATGACATTTTCTTAGAATCACAATTTGATTATTACTCGGGTTAGTATTTTGGTTGTTGTTTTGGTTGTTGTTTTGGGTGGTCTTTTGATTTATATCTGAGGAACTTCCTAAAAAATTGAAGACCAGTTTAGCATTATGCATTTCAGCCGTGGTATCATTGTCATTATTTTTATACTTTTTCCAAAACTTTGGTTTATCATTGTTGGAGGAAATTGATGAATTGTTTTCATTATATATTTTCAATATTCCTTGTTTGACCAAAGCCTCCTCAATCTTGATTCCATTCTTTTATCAATTTCTCAAAAGTTGGAGGGCATTGTAATTCAAGCCTATAGCTCATGTCATCATTCAAGTTATCAATGAACACCTCTATCTTCTCTATTTCTGGTATGTGTCAGGGATACCTTGCAAATAACCTTCTCCATCTTTGTAAGAATATGATGAATGATTCTCCTTTCTTTTTTTTCACATTACAAAGATCTTTCATCATGATCTCATGTTGGATGTTATATGAATTTTGGGTAATGAACTTGTTTACCAATTCCTCAAAAGATTTGATCCCCAGTGGTAATTGTGTGAACCACTGCATGCATTGCCCTCTCAAACTACGTGGGAATAATCTCATCAAATATGTATCCTCGTGGGAAAATTCAAGACTCATTGTTCAGAATCCCCTTACATGATCTATTGGGTCAGTTTTCCCATTGTACTTGTCATATTTGGGAAATTCACAATGTTTAGGGAATGGTATCGTGTTAATTATTTGATCGAATGGATAGGGACATATATCTTTTATGGAATATCTCTTAGTAGTCCCGATTTGCATGTTCTACATTTTTTGTTGAAGAGTTTGGATTTGTTGTTTCAAAACATCCATGGGATCATTGGTTTTTACTTTACTATTTGATTTAGTTTGTGTCTCAATTTTTGTTTTCTTTGAATTTATTTTTAATTTTGTAAAATCAAAATCATCAGGTAGCTTGACTCCTTTTTCTTTCCAACATCAAGAGATATCTTTCCCCATCCTTTTCGAAAAAAAATCTAAGAATTTATGGAAATTTGGGTCTTGTTGGGATTGTTGGACATCTTCTTCATTTACCACATCAGTTTCAGTTGAATAGATATTATGAAAGGGATTCTCTTCTTGTTCAGCCATGGTATCTAGGGTTTTAATTTCCTTTTCTTGAAGTTTTAGCTTTTGGGATCTTGTTTGGATGAGCATACAAGTGATGATGATTTTCTAAACCTTTGACAAAATTTTTGGAAGTTCCAAAGGGATTAATTAAAATTTGATTAAGCAAGCTTTATTTCAGGATAAAGGATGATAAATCCTAATGGAGGATGATAAATCTTGATGGTGAAATGCAACTGCTAAACCGGAAATTGGTGTGATGAGGAAGGCACTTTAAGATGTTTTATCAAAGATTAGATGAGGGATTTTTACTTGGGAATGCTAGTTTCAACAAGATTGAGCTCTATTTTATAAATTGATTGGGATGATTGGAATATTGAATTACTGGTTGAGGAATGAAGGAATGACGAATTGGCTAACTATGATTATGCCTTTATGAAAGAGCTCTTTGTTGATAATAAGCTTGTGAAGATATAGATTCTAAAGAAAAATCATCAATATATCCTCTGTCAAAGTCATGATACCTATGGATGAAGGTTCGATAATCAAGCAAGACTTTCCTACTTTGATACAAGAAGCATCTCCTTTTCAAAAAATTATTAAAGCCAAGGTGCTTCTTTGGTTTCTTGATTCTTTTGGTAAGGGATTTCTTGACAAATTTGGTTGATTTCCAATCCCTCAACATAAACTTTAAGAGACTGAAAATATGTTGTTTAAGAGGGAAAATCCGAACTAGATGTTGGTTGGCAGAAAGGAGTTAAAATTAAGGCTTTTGTTTGAAAAGTTACCAGATGCACTAAAATAGTGCCCAGATGCATTGAAACTTAGATGCACTATGAAATGGTTCAGATGCATTGCAGGAAGGTCTAGATGCACCAAAACAGGGTATGGATGCATTGGGGAAATGCATGAATGTGCTGCAGAATTAAATAGATGTGCTGAAAGAGCATATACTAGGAATATAAGAGGGATGCGCTAAAACACCAAATGAATGTGCTAGAGAATGGTCTGAATGCATTGAAACAGGTACTAGATGCACCGTACTAGAAAGTGATTTCTGGTTTCCAAGAGTTTGACAATTTTTTTTAATTTTTTTTACAATGAATTTGAACTGTTTGGTTGAATTGTCTTTTGAATCATTGGTTGGATATTTTAGGATTTTGTGTATTCTTGAGTTTTGATTTAAAACACATAGGTGAAGACACATCAAACAAGCACGTTTCCTAGGCTGTGTAAGACAATATTCTTTTGGATTCCACACAGATTTCACTCCAACCACACTTACTCTTAGCAGGTGATTTAGAAGCTTGGCTGCATGGGCTCCCCCTTATAGTGCACTCTCTTCTCAAGCCAACCAAGCTTCAAACTCAAATGAATCTCCCATGGAAAGTTTTTCACCTCTACTAAGAATTGCGAGAATGTGGATGCCTTGGCAACGATTGTTGCTGCACCAAAGAATAGATACGTAATTTGGCTTACTACAACAAAAGGGGTTTTTAGTAAGGGCATTTTGTTATGGGTGGGCTATACATATGACAATATTAGCTCAATTAAGGAGGACTCCCAGCCTATAGAGGTTATGCTCTATAGGTTTTCACATACCACATGGGTACTAAGGGAATCATTTGTCGACATAACCATTCATGGTCCTTGAACTTTCCTCAAGTCTGCATTCTATATACCAGCTGGAAGGGCTTGGCCTTAGCTTGTTACTGGTTTGGGTCATTCCCTTGGGGTGATTACCTCTTGTCCCACCAAGGCAGGCCCTCTAAGGGTGAAAATAAAAATAAATGAATGGGTCTAGTTTTTTGATCACCCAATTAAGGGGAGATCATACTCGCCTACCATTCCAAACACAACAAACATGGTGTAAAATTTAACCTCCCTAGTTATGCTAGATTCCTAACTTAACCAAAGGAAAGTAACAACTAGATTTAACCTTGCAGCCAACCGTTAGTAGTTTTATTCCATATTTCTTTTACAATGGTCTTTTATGTGTTTCAGCAAGGTCTTTGAGTGCATAAAAGGTACCTAAAAATAGAAAAACACAGAATTAGTTTCAGGAATCTAAAAAATTTATAGTAAAAACCAGATGCACCATTACAGTAACTAGATGCACTAAAAATCAAACTGAATGTGCTAAACTATCGAATGCATTAAAAGAGCGACTGAATGCGCTGAATGGTAGATTGAATGCGTTGAACTGGAAAAACATAAACTAAAATTTAAAACCCTAATGCAATGAAACATAATCTAGATGCATTGGAGAAACATCCATATGCATTGGAACAAGAGCCTGATGTGTCAAAAGAATAGTCAGATGCGCTGAACTAGAATCTCAATGCGTCAAACTAGAAACCAGATACACTGGAGAAAAATTTGTATGCACTGTTTCATAAATTTTTTATGGAACCTACAAAATAAAAC
>CM021103.1:706685769-706769625 GCA_007115665.2 Sequoiadendron giganteum
CTACCAATTGTATTTTCTTGAATTTCCCTACAATATTTTCAATGTAGATCTCTTTTGTGGATATCTTATAGTCCTTCTAGTCCACATCACTTTGTTTTCTGAAGAAACTATTACCATATATTTCTTATTTATGTTCTAAATTGGATACATGTTTATAAGTTTGATATTATAATTAATAATATTAATTTTGGCAAGACATTAAAAGATTTTGTTGATTTAAAAAATATATGCATCCAATGTAAAAATGCCAACAATGGAAGCAATGACTGTAACACATAATTTTTGATGTAGTATCCAATTTAAAGGATGATGTTACAATTTAGGGTTATGATTGGGTATTTAATTAAGGTTAGGATTTAGTGCTCGAGTTAGTGTTAGGTTTAGAGTTAGGGTTAGGGTTAGGAAAATAATTTTAGGATTAGGGTTAGATTGGGGTTTATGTTTTATGGTTAGGGTTAGATTTAGAGTTTTGGTTATGGTTGGGATTAGATATGAAATTAGGGTTAGGGTTTAGGATTACAATTAGGGATTATAGTATTAGGGTTATATCTAGAATGAAGTTTTAGGGTTATTGTAATTATGATTAAGGGTTGTTTTTATATTTGGCTTAGAGTTGGGGTTAGGATTAGGGCCAGGGATAGGGCTAGGGTTAAGTTTAGGGATAGGTTTAGGGTTATTAGAGTGAATGCAACTAATTAATAAAATAAATAATATTTAGGGTTAGGTAATTAGGGTTAGGGTTGGGGTTAGAGTTTTGGTTGTGGTTAGGGTTATAAAGATAGGATAAAGGTGAGGGTTAGGGTCAAGGTTAAGGTTTCGAGAAAAAGGGTTAGGTTATGATTTGGATTACCCTAAACACTAACCATAACCATAAACCTAATCCCAAACCTAACCCTAAAGAAAACACATAACCTAACCCTAATTGTAGTGTTTGAGGCTAGGCTCAAACACTATATAACCTAACCCTATATAACCTAGCACTAGAAAAAATTCTTCTCCCAAACAATCTCCTCTACTTCTATTCATGCCTACTAGAGTTGCAACATTCAACATTGGTGCTTCAACCATTCATTCAAAGCTAAGAATTTGAAAGCAGTGTTCATTTGTAATATAATTAATCATTTAACAATATTATAATTATTATTAATCTAATACAATATTAATATTATTAATAATATACCAATAATATTAATAATCTAATATAATTACTATTAATCTATAGATTATATATAATCTTAATATATCAAATATATCATTATAATTCATATAATGTAATATAATATTGTTATATAATATATTAATATTATAACATTACTATTAATCAAAGTGCTTTAATATTTATGTCAAGTTTTAGTACATTATATGACAAGTTACTAAAGCGGCTCCAAGATGCACGTGCTCAAAATTGATGGTGATGTTATAATCTTGATGAAAATTTGCTTGATGGTTATGTTTAGTGCTGGTGACTAATATGAATGAACACAATTGTTGATGGTGGAAATCAACGGCTGCCCGCCCTCGCGTGATAGAAAGATGCAAGGTGTTTATTGATTGCAATATCACGGGCGAGTGCCACGTGTCTTTCCTTGGCGATGCATAATGTGGTGGGCCCTTGGTGTTGAGATGGAGATTACATCAGCCTTTTGAAGGCAGTCGTTCGATAACTTCTCAAACACAAGAAGATGTGATTTTGGCCCTATTAGGAGAAGATTTAAAAGTTGATTCTAGAGCTAAGAAAAATTATCATATTAAATTATGAAGCCCCTTTCTTTGGCAAGGAGATTCCATGTGTGTTCAAAAATTCTTGTTGCACACATTTCCATTACTCATGTTGCTAAGAACCTTGCAAATCCTCATATTTGAAGATTGAAAAAATCCAAAGGTATATTTTATGGCCTCCCTTTAACCAAGGAAAATGGTTTCACAAAGTATCCTAGGAGTTTTATTATTTCCCTCATGACTATAATAGGCTTGGCTTACTTTATATTCACTACTCTAAATGGCGCCATAATAGGCTTTGCTTGCTTTATATTCACTACTCTAAATGGCGCCATAATTTTTTAAAATTTAATTAACATACTCTAAAACCTAACTAAAACAGGTTGTAGCTCATCAAATTGGACAAGTGAAAGGTCAATACCAGCGCTGAGGAAGACTTTGGAGGAGTCAAAACAAGGTCAATACCAGCGTCGACGATGAGTTTGGAGCTAAAACAAGGTCAATACCAGCTCCGAGGACCAGGTTGAGGGCACTCAGGGAAAATCGACGACCAAGGGACAATGACAACTGTAAGTTTGGCATCCCCATTCTCTTTAACCTACAATTTTCATGCCTAGTTTCCAAAGATCTTCTCACACATTGGCCCCCCCATTCTCGTAAAATGGTATAAGATAAGACAAAAAATAAAATAGCTTTGTCTTTCACATTTTTATATTGATTACTAGAGGCACATAGACCAGTTCTTCATAATAGAAGAATTTGATCATACTTTTCCAATGATGCAACAGTTCAACTTTGGGGTGTATCATTTAGGCAACAGTTCAACTTTGGGGTTCATCATTTAGGCAATGACGGATCCCTACTCTTTCCATATGCTCTTTCTTTCTATTTCTTCAAATGTATAGTTTATGTCTTATATTGTATTGAAATAGTTATTCCCACAACTTGTGTGGGACACCATACATTTGTAATTATCAATAAAAGACATTTGTGAAAATTTTGTGCAATCTTTCTCTTGTATACATTTGCATAATGAACTGCAATTCATTTGATAATACTTTTGTGTATATGAATGGAACTTAGTAGAATTGAATGTGTACCTTTATCTTTATTTTTTCAAAAACTATCCCAACTTTACTTGATTGAGTTAGAAGCTAAATTAGGTAAAAAAATTGGTGACATCTTCTATATGTTTGCCTGCTAAACATCCTCACCAAGTTGCCTAAACTTATCCATTGGGCATGGTGTCAACTCTTGGAACTTGACAAGACTTGAGAAATAGTCTTGCATAATGTTGTAACTCATCCAAAATAGTGCATAACACCTACCAACCTTATTCAACCTACCAAATGACTCAAAACAAACTAACTATGCAAACGAAACTTATTCACTTGAAACAAAAACTATCCTAACCTAGACTAACTGAGGAAAGGAATACCTAAATAAAACCACTAACTGGTTCATGAAAGTAGCTACCCTTTCTTTGCAACTTGTAATGCTCCATATGTTTATGAGCATCAAAGAGGAAATGAAGAAATGATAGATGTTTAACCAACTATTGCAATGCCTCATAAATGGAGAAAACAAATCCACAAATCCACTTACCATTCATGTTATCTTAAAATGGATAGGATACTTGGATATGCTCTCTTTCAATAGAGTCCTCATGCTTGGGTACAATAATGACTTGTGATGTATTGCTAGTTTCCATCCTAGTTAGATGCCTGATAGGACATCCCCTTGAAAGCTTTAGATTGGTTTTTCCTTTTTCCTCTTTTGGTGTGATCATATCCTTCATCTTACTCTTATGGTGCTCTTGTGGTACAAGAAATTGATTTGGAACTTCATGGTTTTCTTCTTCTTTCAAAGAACCCAATAAGGTTGATATAATATTATCATGACTGCATTCTTCAAACCTTTCTACCTTTTTTATGGTTGTCATGTTTCATGGCTAAGTTTAGACAAGAGAGAAGACAATTTGAATGATTAGAAATAACATCATTACCTTCACCTTGCATGATAAATTTCCATGTTGATTCCTCATCCATGGTCAATGGACCATCCTCTTCCATTAAGATAGCTAATAACTCATCAAAGCTATCAGCTCTTGGAAGGCTCTTAGGAACAACTAGTCCAAGCTCAAAATCCTCATTAGTACACTCCAAATCAGGATTTTCTTCTTCAATGAGCGAAGGTAAATGTTCAAACAATATAGTAGCCTCTTCCAACAAACTTTCATTTGTTATACCAACCTTAAGCTCTTTTGTATAGCAGAAAGGAAGTTCCTCCAAATAGCTAAGATCTTGCAAATCAACTTCATGATAAGTTTCTTGACTTGAGAGAACAGACTCCTCATCAAGACCATATTCTTCCTCTTGATCCATGTTTGATTTTTCCTCTTTAACCAGCAACTCATCGAATTGTTTGATATCTTCTTTTTGCTTCGAATCTTCATCCTTATCAACAAAACAAGACAACTCATAAATGGGAAGATCAACTCTTCCTTCTAACCCATCTAGTTTCCTTGTACCTTGTTTTCCAACTAATCACCCTGGACTTCTACTTGAAAAAGTTTGGATTTTTCATTATTCACACCATTCATAGGCTTATAAACAATATATATCTTTTTTGCCTCCTCATAACTGACCTCACAAGTTATTTCCACTTGAGGAAGATCCTTAATCAGTTTTGAGTCTTGAATTGAAAACAAAAACTCTTGTTTCACTACTAGCTCGACCTCCTCCTATTTGAAATGATCGAGCAACTCCTCAAAAGCTTTAGGAGTGTTGATAGAGGATTGGCTAGTATAGGAGGCTTTGGTAACTCTTGAGGAAGAGAAGAAGTGATTTTCTTGAAGCTTGGGATTGTTAACACATGCTCTTCCAACTTAACAATTTCATCATAGTTGTCCATGTTAGATTCAACTGGTAAGGGGATTTGAAAGGGCTTCTCTTGGTTATGAATCAACTATTGGTTTGAAGAAAAACTTTTAAAACTTGGAATTTTAATTGGCTTAGATTCTACAACACTTTCCTCTTCTTGGTTGCATGCATTTGGACTACTAAAACCAATTGATATGTAATTAGAGTCACCATGGTGTTGTTTATATTGCCTCCAAAGGCTAATAATACTGAGAAAAATACCAAATCTCTCAGTATTTTGATGAGAATTTCATCATACTAGTCCCACCAAGCATGCCAATAACTGTTATCACTCAATATTGTACCCCTCCTAAGTTGTAGAACTTAACATATTGGTGAAACATGGGAATTTTCTAGGTTGTGGGTTACCTAGAGCAGAAAAGAACCTCCAGAGTAAGTTGGATCTTATGGTACTCACCTAAAACTACTTGTTGGGAAAAGGGTAAGGAGGAAACATGAAATAAAACTAACTCCTAGTGTGATGCACCAAATATTAAGGATTTGTAATGTTGTTTTGACACACAATGTGATCAATAAAACTCACTGCAATATACATAACTCAGTTTTGACATGTTTTGCATAAGTATTTCATAGATAGGCTTTGAAGTTTATGGCAAAACTCAAGTGGAACAACAAATGACCTTCCTAGAGGCTCGAATGTTTGACTTCACAATTGAATCCTACATAGAACTGGTAGAACACAAAATATGACCTGCACAAACATGCACTTTTGTATAAAGGCTATGAGAAACTAGACTAGAACCAAGGATAAACATTATCATCACAAGGAAATATCAATAATTTCATGTTATCACACAATATCCAGTATTGAGAAGGAAAAATAGCTTGCTTTTATTGATTGAAAGGTAAAAATACAACTGAGTACAAGTTTGTGAAAATGAGTTACAATGCTATCTTTTTCTTGAAAGCTCCAAAAATGAGCTACAATACTTGCTGAAAGAAGAAAGAACTAACTCCAAACTATCATTTGAAGTTACTTTATGCTTGCAAAGACGCTGCACAAAGATAGGAACTTCCTTTGGTCGTGTAAAACAATAAAGCCCATTTTTAAGCCCCTTAAACAACTCCAAAAGGCTCATGGATGAAGAAAAGGTCAAGCCTTGACCTCTCCTATGATAAAGGCACCCAAAATTGCTCCAATATGCTCTCAATTCTCTCCAAAACCAAGTCAAAATAACCCCTATATTCTTGGCACTTGTTTGTCAACTTCCT
The DNA here is from genome assembly GCA_007115665.2 of Sequoiadendron giganteum. NCBI lineage: Eukaryota > Viridiplantae > Streptophyta > Pinopsida > Cupressales > Cupressaceae > Sequoiadendron > Sequoiadendron giganteum. The sequence goes on from CM021103.1 coordinate 706,691,643, forward strand.
CCAACCTCCCCTGTATGCTTGGAATAAACCACAAATCAACCTTTAACTATCTCCTTTGACCATATCTTGAAGGAAAACACATCTTTATCTTGTATCATACACAACATTAAATAAAGTGATTTATAATTTCATCACTTTAATAATGTGCTTAAATTTTCAAATTGGTTTCACATTTATGCAAAATAAGGCATGACTCGGCCATGTTTGGAAAGCCAATGCAAAATACAAAGTTATTAAGGGGACACATCCTAATTTATATGCATATGAACATAAGGCAAAGGTATTAATCTTTTATTGCAAAGAAAAAATGCCTTTGAGTTATCGACATACTTAAGGTTTTCAAATCCTACCATCATACATAATCAAAATATTGTTGTTTCAAATGACTATAAGTACTAACTTTCACTATTTGAAGATGTTGAAACCTTGTCATAGAGAATTAGAACATTGATGTGACCACTCATCCTACCTTCAAACATACCAAAAGTCTCCTAGCAATTAGACATAGGAAGATTTAAGATGACTTAAACAATTTTTATTGCCAAAGCATAAACTTATGATGACTTTACTAGGCCTAGTACACACTCCCTCCCTGTTAACTACTTAGACATATGGAAATTAAATGTAAATTTTCTGCTATTTTTAGTTATGTAGGTGTCTAATAAACCACTTGGTGGTGTTTCCCTTCAAGTTTATTTACTTGAATGAAGAGCAAAAGTCCTTTGATTACAATTAGAGAATACATTTGACACCTTGGTTGTGTAACTGGTGGACCATAGTCACATTTAAGACTTGTTACAAAGTTTGGGAGTTAAAAAATTAAGTAGATTTGATTTGTGATGGACACATTTGGACGGTTGTAACAATAACTTGCAATCTATCAAGACTTGATTACCTTATAACCTATCAATTTCTAGCGATGAAATGATAAATTAATCATAATGTCACCTTAGGATCACATCACCATGAAAGAACTTCATCCAACATCCTTATGAGTGTAGGCACCACAAAATAGGTATTTGTCAGATTTGTCTTCCTCAAGCGAGGGAAATTCAGGAAGAGAAGAGGAAAGCGAGACATGTACTAGGTCTAAAAGAGGGAGATCAACTAAAGGTCAAAAGATTAGAAGAAAATTTCGTAAACGCATGGAATTTTTTCTTGCTGAAGGGGGGTCACGTTCTTATGATGATGAGAGCATAGGCGACATCAAGGTGCCCTTGAGGTATAAACATCTATGGAAACAATGGGTACCCAAGGAACTTCCTTCAATAAACACTAATCTTTGTGTCAACGAGAGGATATATCATATAGCACCATCGTCATTATATGGTTTGGGCCTATTTTGCATGGACGGCATAAAATTTTGTTACGACAAAGTTACTGAGTTGATGGAGTATGTTGGACCCTGTTACAGTTACAAAGATTGGATGCAGCTGGTTCGATATACACGAAGTATGCGTATGTATGCAGTATCAGCAAATTATATACAACGAAAAGATAAGGATCAAAATAAAGGAGTGGCTAGGTACATTGACGAGAGGCCAAAAGCATCAGGGAATATTGCAGGGTTTATAAATAGTACATGACCTGGGTCAACAAATAAGCAACCCAATTGTATATTCGAGGCGCGAGAGGGAAACTGTGTATTCGTATGTGCGATAAAATCAATAAATGTAGGGGAAGAGTTGCTAATCGATTACAATTTGAATCGCTTAGATACAAACACAATTACTATGGGGGTGGTATGTACTATATATATACCATTTTACCCAACCTCCAATTAATGACTCCAATAGACCATTTTATTATTATGTTTTTTTTCGTAAGTCTATTGGTTTCATTTCGGTAATGTTTTTTATATTTAATTTTGGTCACAGCGGGATATTGATCATACGAGGAAGGATCCGGCCCAGAGCACAGATCGCAATCCATCTTCAGGCACTTCTATCTGATAGGTTTACGTCATTGTAATTGTACAAATTAGATACGAGAAATTTTTTAATTATTATTTTTTTTCATGAGTTTATTGGGTTAATTTTGATAATGTTTTTAGTATTCTTGTTGCAGTTGGCTGATCGGGGAAAGGCACCAGCAGTATAGGAGAGCATCCATATGGAGGTGCAGTCACTATTATGCGATGATGACATTGCATTTTCCACAAACCCTGTGGATATGATGAGGAAGGCCCAAAAAAAATGCAATCAAGAAATGCTTTAGTTGGTATTTGTAGTGCCTCAAATAGATGAGATAAGAGAAAGGGTTAAAATATTGTCTGAGAGAGCACAAAACTTGGAAGTAAGTTGTCATGAGATCTTTAATTATAACATAAGTTCATTCATGGTTTTATATTTTGTACTCTTTTATGTCATGAACTAAAATATGTGTTGTTTTTATAGGATTATTTGCATCCTCATGATCATGTTGTTGGCCGTGATCAAGGTACTGCAAGTGTTTCCTGGGAAGTAGGGGACAGTACAAGTGTCAATCTTGATCTTCCTGCGCATACAACACATCGTCTGACCCCATCATCTGTGCCTATATTGTCGTCTGAAATGTCGGCAACACATACCATGCAGGCATTTGGTAGTCCACCCTCTGGCAGTGAACACATGCCACTACATGTGTTAGTATCTGTGGATGCAGAGGCCACTACTACTGGTGATGTTTTAGCAGCATTTCCTGGATCTTCTCGTATTGCTAGTACGGGAACATTGTCGGTCACATTTGTGGTGACCGAGGATTTCCTTCCCATAAAGATAGAGAAGGTCCCAAGTACTTTAAAATGTTTTAATTATTTTTTTATTTTTTTAAGTAAGTGTTAATAGTGGGGATAGCGCCCTATTATATTGATTTACAAAATGGCAATATTTGCCTACATTATAATTGCAGGAAATGATGTTTTTTATAAACATCTAAGTGATATTTCATTGGAGCTCTTTGGGCCTACCATACGTACATGGTGGAATGCCCAAAATCAAGATTTAAAAGATGAACTCATTAACCGTTTAGTTGTGTTGTTCAATGATAAAATATTCAACCAAACCAATGTCCTTAAGAAAGCTGGTACCTATCTAAAGTATGTGAGGGACCAATATAGGTCACATTTAGAGAAGAACAGAAAGTACGAGTGTCCCCCCATGATTCTTGAAAGGGAGTGGAAGGACTTGGTGTCAGATGGAAAGGAGAAGGCTGAAAAGAAGAAACGAAAGATACTACCAGGCCAAGGAAGGTATGTGATACTATCAACAATTTAATTATATACTGATTAATCTTTCTTTTTACATAATCTAATGTATTTCAAATTTTTCATAGGATGCCTGACACATCGAAGGCAACAAAGGCAAGACTAGAAAAGCACAGGCAACACAAACTTGGCTCTGGTGGTTATATGAAAGTAGTCGCACGATTTGTAAGTATCAATAAATGAAATATTGCATCCAAATAATAAATTGCAAATAATTTTGGTTTTATCACATTATAGAAGCAAAATTTATGATCTTATGCAAAAATGCAGGGCTTTGATTTCAATAGAGTTCCCACAGAAGAGGACCTAAAGATTTCCTTCGACCAAGGCTATGGAGCCTTGACTGAATAGCTAAGAGTCTCGACTGGGCAAACACAATCTTCCACTGCATCCAACACGCAGGTAAATAAACTCAATAAAGTTTATTTCAAATTGAATACTTGTGCAATCTGTTCAATATTAATTTCCACCATAATAATGTGCCTATTTTTTTTACACAGATAAGCAATGATAATCCTGCACATGACATTGGAATGCAGCTTGGTGAGGGTGGAGCGCAACCTGTCGATGAAGGCCATGGTGTGCATCCTGGTACTAGATGTATTCATGTGCTATACAAAACACAGTATGGATTAATACAATTAAACATCTTTAATTGCATTTGGTGTATTAATGAATGTAACCTTTCATGTTTCAACTTTAGAGCATGTAGAGCGTGATCAACATGTTGAGCATGATCAGGCTAGACAAGATCAGGAACATGATGTGGCTCCATCAGGTAAGCAGGACCACTCTAATGTTCTTTTAAACATTTTTAATTGCAATTGGTGTATTAATTAATGTAATCTTTCATGTTTCAACTCTAGATTAGGATTTAGAGGGTGTTCAACATGTTGAGCATGAGGCTATAAGACAATATCAGGAACATGATGTGGCCCAATTAGGTAAAGAGCAACACTTTGATGTTCTTTTAATTAATGAAATACGTGTAACAATAATAATAAAACATATCAATTTAACATTTCTTTGCTATTGCAGCAGACCCCCCCTTGCAGCTGCGTCCACGCGGTTGTGAGTACACGACTAGGCATACATTAAGATCATGAGCAAAGCTCAGAACAACTCAAGGGGGGATAGATGATTTTGAAAATGATACTCCACTTCAGCTTTTTTTAACTGCAAAAAAGAAACAAAAAAAAAAGTGATTGTAATCATATTATGAAAGCCATATTTTTGATAATATGTAAAAACTGAAAAAATAAAATATGTTAATGAATGAATCTGAATATGTTAATGAATAAATGTTATATGTTAAAGAACGAATGTTATATGTTATTAATGGATGAATGAATGAATGTAATTAGTTATTAATGGATCAATGAATGAATGTTATATGTTATTAATGGATCAATGAATGAATGTTATATGTTATTAATGGATGAATGAATGAATGAATGTGAATATGTTAATGAATGAATGTTATATGTTATTAATGCAGGATGAATGAATAAATGAATGTTATATGTTATTAATGGATGAATGAATGTTATATGTGATTAATCTTATCGGCATCATATAGCTACTCGGGTAGACCTTCAGAACTTACTCCGATGATATATGTCTTGCCGATATGCTTCCCTCATGCTTCGTCGATGAGACAAAATGTGTATCTCGCCAATGAAAAGTTATCACCGAGACCAAAATCCAGTCCTCTCGATATATCTTATCAAAAAATTTTGATCGCTATAACAATCTTGATCTCTCACTGATATGCCTACATTTCAACGAATAGGTTTTAAAAAAAAGTGCAATTTCTCGTCGATTTTACGACGAACCGCAAAAAGCATCCGACAAATTTGCAATGTATCCGACGAAGTTTCGCCGTAATGACTTGCCTATTTCGTCACGCGTTCGACGAACTTCTGTCGCTATTTCAATCTAAATTATGTCACCAAGACTCCTGCCGATGTAATCTTATTGGCGTCATATAGCTGCTCGGGTAGACCTTCAGAACTTACTCCGATGATATATGTCTTGCCAATATGCTTCCCTCATGCTTCGTCGATGAGACAAGATGTGTATCTCGCCGATGAAAAGTTATCGTCGAGACCAAAATCTAGTCCTCCCGATATATCTTATCAGGCAATTTTGATCGCTATAACAATCTTGATCTCTCACCGATATGCCTACATTTCAACGAATAGGTTTTTTTTTTTAAAGTGCAATTTCTCGTCGATTTTACGATGAATCGCAAAAAGTGTTCGATGAATTTGCAATGTATCCAACGAAGTTTTGTCGTAATGACTTGCCTATTTCGTCGCGCGTTTGATGAACTTCTGTCGCTATTTCAATCTAAATTATGTCGCCAAGACTCCTGCCGATGTAATCTTATCGGTGTCATATAGTTGCTTGGGTAGACCTTCAGAACTTACTCCGATGGTATATGTCTTGCCGATATGCTTCCCTCGTGCTTCGTCGATGAGACAAGATGTGTATCTCCCTGATGAAAAGTTATCGCTGAGACCAAAATCCAGTCCTCCCGATATATCTTCTCAGGCAATTTTGATCGCTATAACAATCTTGATCTCTCACTGATATGCCTACATTTCAACGAATAGTTTTTTTTTTAAAAGTGCTATTTCTCGTCGATTTTACGACGAACCACACAAAGCGTCCGACGAATTTGCAATGTATCCGATGAAGTTTTACCATAATGACTTGCCTATTTTGTTGCAAGTTCGACGAACTTCTGTCGCTATTTCAATCTAAATTATGTCGCCAAGACTCCTACCGATGTAATCTTATCGGTGTCATATAGCTGCTCGGGTAGACCTTCAGAACTTACTCCGATGATATATGTCTTGTCGATATGCTTCCCTCATGCTTCGTCGATGAGACAAGATGTGTATCTCATCGATGAAAAGTTATCGCTGAGACCAAAATTCAGTCCTCCCGATATATCTTCTCAGGCAATTTTGATCGCTATAACAATCTTGATCTCTCAACGATATTGGCAATACATCGAACTTGTGTTGTAAGTGTGACGAACTTATGTTGTTAATCCGATGGTTTTGCAAAGGTATGCCTCCCATCATCCGAGTATTGTTCGTTGCACAATCGACGAAGTGGGCGTCGCGGTTCCGACGAGCGTGCATCGTGAGGTTGACATTTTACAGCCCGTTGGGATGTAGATGAAATTTGAGCAACGGCGCTGATTTTTGTGATTCGTCGGCTGACCGATAATGTATCATCGAGATTCTGACGAGAGGCCATCGAAAATTGGGGTCAAATCCTGTAGTGATTTATACTCAAGAGAGTCGACCATCCTCCTTACAATTGCGAGATTGATTGACTAATCAAGAGAGGAATACACTTCATTCCCTGGGCTTATATCATGTTACTTTTATGCTTGTCATTCAGGCTAACCGATGTCTTTTGATAGCTCTTTTTGAGAGGTAGCATTCAAAGACTAGTTATTTCCATTTACCCACAAGAGAGGCCATTATTACACTCAATGATGTATGGTGGATTCTTCGGCTTCCGATCCATGGGGATCGTGTGGTGTATGAACTAGAGCACGAGTTTGTTGTCATTCAATGGTCCTTCGAGCATGAGGATATAACAGAGCTTGGCATAGAGGATTATGAGATCCATTGGGATGTATTAACTAAGAGATATGAGAGGATGGTCATTGTTATTTGCAGAGTGATTGTTGGTGTCATGATACCTAATCGTTGAGGACATGGGTTCCTTGTTGGATGAGGAGAGATGCTTATAGGCATGATTTTGTGTGGTACTATATATGCTTGGGGCTCGTGCATGCTTTCCATGCTATACTTTCAACTCCATGATGTGGCCTATCAAGATGTGCATTCAATTAGTTATGGTACCACTCTTCTCATGATATGGGCATGGGAGCACATTGTTGTCATGCGCCCTCCTCTTTAGAGACAACTTGCAGCTAGACCTCCTTATGTGTACTTGTATGGAGGCATCGTGACATGGGTGCAAGTTGGTGATGCCATTTATTGGCATCATGCTATTGATATTATCGATTTATTCACTCAGAGACTATTTGGACTAAATTGTGGATTGATATTAAAGAAAAACTATCCTTGTAATTCTATCAAATTGGTAAATGTACTTAGATCAATCCTCGAGAATTTTGTGGTAGTTTCCTTAGTTTATTCCTTAAGTGTCAATCCAAGGATCGTAAACTTGTGAAAGGTGTTGCAAAATTCTACTTAAGGGTTGAAACTAGAAAATTAAGTGGGGATGGATGCAGCTAACACTCTGAAAAATATTTAATTTGTCTTATGTTTCTATTGCAATAGGAAATTATAGAGCGACAAGAGGTTCGCAGTGCGACGGGAAGTTCCTAGTACAATAGAGATTTCCCAATGTGACAGGACGTTCATAGAATAGAGTAGAATAGAATAACTTATAAAAGTAGTGCATATAATTGAATGACAAACAAACTAATAGTGAACTAATCACATCAATTTAAAACTAGAATTTTAACAATGAACCAACCACATTAGCCGAGCATCAAAACTTCCAGAACTTAAAATGAATTTAAATGATAAATTATTCACACCTTATAGAAATGGAAAAAAAATCACACAACATAGAAATTATAACTAGTTCAAACATAAAATGATCTCACCGAGTGTCCCAAGAGTGGGCCTTTTCTCTAGTTTAGAAGGTGAGTGAGAAGAAATCAATTACGCTCTCAATGTCATGATGATCCAATTCAATTCATTTCAACCAATCGTAGAGCCAAAATATGTCTATTCTCTATTATATATATTATCTATAGTCTAAACCATAACATATTTATATATGTGACTTCTTATTGTTATGGCCTATGGCCAGCACATCGAATACTATAGACTAAGATTAAAAGAGGTTACGGTTTGTTATGGCCAATGGCCAACAAACCAAATATTAATAGTCTTTGGTTTGTCCGCAGGCCACAAATCGAAAAAAACATTAAAAGAATTTCAAAATATAATGCTGAAATAGAAGTGTACAGTTCCATAGGGCATTCGGTCCATCCATGGCCTCTCCTCGTGTCTCGTGATCCTCAAGGGTTATCTTCCACATGGTTGGTTCTGTCATCATGATCAGGACTGTCGCAAATCAATCAAATTAGGTTATTATCTCAACAATTTGGCACTTCATAGGCATTCTTCCATTCTTCAAAACATATTAAATATTCCTTAATTTTCATAATAAATAATGGCATGAAAACCTAGGAAAGGGCAATAAAATGAAGCAAAAAGGGAATAAGAATTGAACATGTTTTCAACCCATCATTTCCCCCCTACTTAAGAAATTTACATGTCCTCATGCAAAAAATTAGTACAAACTAGTTTTTCCTACAAAAAGTGGCTAAGTTGTTCTAGTGGTTGCTTACATCATGTTGACCCTCAATTCCTTAGGAGACCTTGCTTCTTGACACAATCATGTTTTTACTCTATCAATTTCTTCCTCTGTTGTTTGTTCAATGCAACGAGCTCTTATAGCTGAGTCTTTAATTGTTGATTCTCTGCCTGAAGCTGTGTAATTAGTTGACACAATTGTCAAAGGGAATAAGTGGCTCTTCACATACTGCTTTTGGATTCTTAGTATTAAAAACAACAATGGCCTTCGAGGCCTCTTCAGAACCAATAGCTTCCTTTGTTGATTGTCACAAAGGAGGACATTCTTCAGGATAAACATTTTCTAGAATGTGTTCTTGCTCATGAGGGCTCTTGCCTCCTTCATGATATTCCTCCCCTACAATATGCTCTCCATGGCTCAGGGTTTTTGCACTCTCATTTAGGGTTTCTTCATACTCCTCTTCATGTTCAGGAAAAGTTTCCTCATATGCTTCCCCCACTTTGTCCATGAGGGTTTCTTCTCTAAACGCATCTTCATATCCAGTTTCTTGTCTGTCTTCAGTTTCCTCCCTTGTAGTGTGTGTTTCCTAACCCAATACTTCATCATCATCACATATATTTTCTTGATCAAGGTTTTCCAATTCTTCAAGGACATGAGTTTTCCTTTGTTCCTACTCAACTTACTGCTTCTTTTTATATCGATTTTGACTACAGAGCTCTCTATCCACTTTTCCTTTTCTTTGGCCAAGGTTTATAGCTACAGTTTTCACATCAGTCATTGAATCAACAGCCTCTGTTAGTTTATCCAACTTGGTGGAAGTGGGAGTTTTCCATTTTCTTCACTTAGTTGGGGGTGTCCTCTCACCCTTTTGTGGGGTTGTGTCATCAGTTATGGAGATTTCCCTCTTCTTTTTAGTGGATTCATTAGCTAGGGTTTCCTCTATTTTCTTCTTCTTAGAGGATTCACCGGCTAGGGTTTCTTCTATTACCCTCTTTTTGGAACGCTCTAGATTTTCATCACTTCCTCTTTCATGGTTACTAAAAGCATCCCATTCTAGAGGAGGTTTTGTAGAATGGAGTCCATGCATTAAAATTTACTTAATTAATCTATGGTGTGCAAGTGAATTTTCACGTCCCTTACGAAATTGACTACATGACTGTTGCATAGAACAATGCAAGTAGTAGGGAACGCTAACCAAAACAACATTACACAAATGTAGCATAAGCTAAAAGTGATGGGCATAGATATACATGTACCTTCCCTCACAGGTGATATACTAAATCAAAAACTTGGCGACTTCATCCCAAGGTGGTGAAGAGATTTGTGTTTAGTTTCCTGGCTCTACACTAGTTCAACATATTCCCCCCTCTATAGAAATTGCTTTCACAGAAACTTGAGGTCGGTGACATGAGAGGAAGTACAAAGAAAGAATGATTCATTGTTCTGTGGAAGCCTAGTGACTGTAGCAATGGTTTGCATTGTTACTATAAATTGCAATCCCCTCAAAGTGACATTGTTCTTGCAAAACGCCGTGGAAAACTCTGAAACAACCATGTTGTCAAAACCACATAATTTTATAAAATATGTTAATCCAGGAGGCCTACCGAAAGATTTTATATGCCTCCTCATTGGCCAAGAGCTCATTTGAATTGGTGTGGGTTCCCTTCTTATATGATCTCCTCCCATGGTTTCTAAGTGTGGTAGGAACTTCCCTAGCTACAGTGGCAGAGAAAAAGATTAAAATTGAGAAATTAGCGGAGACTATGAATAGGCGGTTTAAGGAAGGTAGCAGGTAATGTGACCGGATGAGTTGGTGGATAATAATGGAAAATACTACAAGACTATAATCTACTAAGAGATTTAAATTTGGCTAGTAAAAGTAATAATGAACATCACGAGAATTAATCTCGTGTACCTCCCCCTAGCTTAAGGATGAACCGTCCCAACGTGCCATGTCATTATTAAGAAAAATGAAATAATACTTAATAAGTTTTAAAAGAGGGAAAAAATACTCCCCGATACCAATGACCGCGAGACAAGTGGAGCTTATGTGATGGCTAGAGTGTTGAAGGCGTGCACACTGTAACACAGGAGGATGTCACAAACAAGTGAAGAAATCATGTAGCAAATTCATGAAGATGTAATATGAAAAGCTATAATGAGGTGACATGAGGGAAAACAAAAATGATCGCAAAAGAGGTGACATGGTTCAAACGTGGAGAGAGCAATAGTAGAATCAATAGACATGTGGAAGGATCAATTAGAGAAAAGAGTGTTTAACATGGGTGGTGACAAGACTATTGGCTTGACAAGACAGAAAAGTTAAGTCGCACAATAGAGTAATAATGAAGAAAGCCGCCAAGGAATCAGAAAAGACAACTAGGCAAAAAAGTGGGACCCACCAAGAGCTATCATTGAGACCATAGAGCAAGAGAAACAGTGGGTAAGTGATAGGAACTGCAAAGCAAAGGTTCTAGTCACACCATAGAATACGTAGCGATAGGAAGGACCACCGAACACACAACCTTGTTTTTGTGTTTCTTATGTTTCTTTTCTTTATTTTTGTTTTTTTTTGTACGATAATAGACTGTCAGTATCTCAATTTTCACCCTACCACCACCTAGAAATATCAGAAAACTAGTTTTCGCACCTAGGTTTATTCAATAATGAATAATCGCTGGAAGCCGATTTTCAAGTATTCACTGGCCAACAATGCTCGAAGGTTTTCGTTGTTGGATCTTTTATTGATATTTTTTTACACTAAGATATTCCAAAGAGGTGACAAGAACAAGAGTGAGTTCCTTTTCCATATCACAAACAAACAGTGCCCATTGACAAGAATAGACATGCGCTCTAAATCCACAATGCACGACTTAACATCACCATTATCATAGATTGTCTCAATCTCGTAGGGACCAAGCCATCGAGTGTGAAACTTCCCTTTGAAGTCCTTGAATCGAGAGTCATAAAGTAATGCCCAGTCCCCGGGTTGGAATGTTCACGACTGAATGAAGCAGTCATGTCATTGTGCTCTTTATTTTTGTACCGCGTCTACATTGAAGAAGGCCCCCCTGATGCATTTCATCTAGAGAATGGAGTTGAGAAATTCTCTCCTTCTTGGCTTCACTGAGACTCATCCCCAATTGAAGAGCAGTGCGAAGATTCTTCACTTCAAACTTAATTAGTAAAACAATCTTTTTTCCATAGACAAGCTCATATGGTGTCAATCTGGTGGTCGTCTTCTAGGTTGTTTGGTAGGCCCAAATTGCTTCAAGAAGTCTGTCTACCCAATTTTTCTTGTGTAACACCACTATCTTCGTGAGAATATTCTCTAACTCTTGATTGGTCACTTCCACTTGCCCATTGGCTTGTGGATGGTATAGGGAAGATTTACGATGCTTGATTTCATATTCCGGCACCAACATAACAACCAAATCGGAGGTAAACTGTGTCCCCTGGTTTGTAACAATTTATCTGTGTACATTGTACTTGGGAAAAATCTTAGAGTATAAGAAGTTAGCAACTTTGGTATCCCTACTATGTTTCAAAGCTACTAATTCTACCCACTTAGTGACATAATTTGTACATGCCAAAATATATTCTTTATTTCGAGGAGGATTAATGGGTCCTACAAAATCCAGACCTCATTTCTCAAATGGTTCTATTGATAACTATGGGTGTAAGGGAATCTCATCAGAGCATGTAGCTCGGCCCATACATTGACATTTATCACAATTTTGAACAAACCTCTTACAATCCTTATAGATCGTTGGCCAATAATACCCTGTAGTTAAAACCTTGTTAGTAGTTCGTTGTGTCGTGAAATGGCCTCTGCAGGGCTCAAAATGGCAAGCATGGAGTATATCAAAGACATCTTCCTTTGCAACACATTGATGCATAACATTATCAATTCCAATATGAAAAAATTAAACCATTAATCCAACTATATTGCCCACTAAGTCCTATAAGCTTGCATTGCTCTCTCTGAGAAAAGTGGGGTGGAAATCTGTAGGTAACAAGATAGTTAGCGCTATCAACAAACCATGGGATTTTTATAGAAATAGCAAAAAGATGTTCATCTGGAAAAGTATCATCCACATGGATTGGTTCATTATCACACTACAGTATGGATAGAAAATCAACCACTACATTCTCTCGTCTGGGTTTTTCAAGAATAGTAATTTTGAATTCCTGCAAGAGAAGCAACCACCAAATCACTCACCCTATAACAATTGGCTTATTCATAAAAAACCTAATAGTAGAGTGATTCGTATGTATAAAGAATTTTTACCCAGTTATATAGTGGAAAAATTTGTTTATTGCATAGGCTACAACCAAGAATCCCTTTTTAGTGATAGTATAACTTACCTCCACACCAATAAAATTCTTACTGATATAATCAATGGAGTAAAAGAAAAAATCTTCCTTTTGTCCAAGTATCGCTCCCATGGAATTATTTGATGCATCGGTATGGATGTGGAATGAAAGTTCCCAATTAGGCCCTCACAACCCTGATGTAGTTATGAGTTTTCCTTTGATTTCTTTTAAGGCTTGTGGGCATTATGGGGTCCACGAAAAATCAACATCTTTTCCTAGCAAAAGAAAAAGAGGAGAGGCAATTTTGCTGAAATTTTGAATAAATCACCTATAATATCCAGTATGACCCAAAAAGCTACGTACATCCTTTTGAGAAGTAGGCACAGGCAATTATTTAATTATATTTACCTTCTTTGGATCTACTTAAATTCCTTTTGTTGAAATATAATGCCCCAAGACAATACCTTTAGTCATTAAAATATGACATTTTTCATGACTTAAAGAAAGATTAGTATCAATACATTGTTTAAGAATTTTTTCTAGATTTGCATTTGCTTCATCATATGTATCATCATATACGATAAAATCATCCACATACACTTCCACACAACCATGAGTTAGATCTGCAAAAATGCTTAGGACGACCCGTTGGAAGGTAGCAGGTGCATTACAAAACCCGAAAGGTAAGACATTTAGGAAAACATACCCCATGGGCAAGTAAAGGTGGTCTTTTATTCATCTTCCAAGGCTATACGAATTTGAATATAACCACTAAATTCTTCGAGGAAGGAAAATAACTTCTTTCTGGCAAGGGTGTCTAAGACTTGATCAATAAAGGGAAGTGGGAAATGGTCTTTCTTAATAGCCTTATTAAGGGCCTGATAATCAACACATATTCACCACTTTTCATTCTTTTTAGTAACTACCACAAGTGGGGAAACCCATTGGCTATCTGAGATAGGATAGATAAATCCCACATCAAGCAACTTTTGAAGTTCATCCTTAACAATTTCTTGTAAGACAAGGTTCAATCTCCTCTTGGGTTGTCTCACAAGTCTACTCCCTTCATCTATGTAGATATGATGTGTGCAAGTAGCAAGATGTATACCTCTCATATCTTGGTAATCCCAAGCAAAGGCATCTTTGTGGGAACGCAACATAGCAATAAGCTCTTCTAATTGTGAGGCACTCAAGTTGGGATTTATGTTAAACATTTTCCCAAGTAAAACTTCCATAGCCTAAGATTGGACAGGGGTATTTACAACAAGCAATTGGGAAGTGGATGAAGATGGATCAAAACTAAAATATATTAAAAATGGACTATAAATACAAGTGTGTGGTAATAATTGATGTAAAGTAATAAAATGTTGAATGGAATGTGAATTACTAACTAATGGAAAATTTCCAAATAGGAAATTATCACTTATACCTGAAGGAAAAATCATTGTCTCTAAAACATTATTAACCAAATAATAATTCTTCAAGAAATTATTAATAATAGTGTCTTTTGATATTTCCTCAAATTCCAAACTTTGATCAATTGTCAAAATAGGTAAAGACTCTTCTAAATCACTATCAATGGATGTGTTGGAGGGTACATTGTTAGTTATTTTGTTTGCTCCCCATTCGAAATCACCATGTTGCTAGACCTGCAATTAATAAAATCATTAGCTACGGCTAACCAAGGTCTACCTAAAATTAAGGGGTACCCCCTAGCTTAATCTTTTCTTGTAAAATCATAAAATCTATGGGATATTCCCAAGAACCAATAGAAATGATTTTCTTAATCATACCTTCTGGTTTTACAAGGGAGAAATCTGCCATTTGCAAGACTGTTGGAGTAGGTCTTAGTCCTTGAAGGGCTAGTCTTTCCTTAGTCTCATTTGTCATTACATTGATTGATGATCCTAAATCCACAAGTGTATTTAGAATAACTATATCACCAATATGTACCTTTATCATTGGGCTCCCTGGATCTACATACTTAGGGACAAAGATCCTCCCCAACATCAAATATGCAAGTTGTCCAATGACTTGGACTGTCTTGGGGTCCTATTTCTTTTGTTGTTTTCTCCCACATAGTTCCTTGACTACTTTAGTGTACATTGGAACATCTTGAATGGCTTGCAACAAATGAATTTTAATGTTAACATTACGTAACTCATTCATGAAATCAAAACCTGATCGAGATGTTTCTTGTGGTTTTGGTTGTTAGATTGCAACCTATTAGGAAATGGGGGCCTCGGTTGCTCTTCTTTTGGTTAGGTTGAAGAACCTTCTACATTTGTGATAGTTGGCCCTTGAAGATTCTTTCCTGATCTTATTTGTACACCATCAATTTCTAATGCATTGACAGGATAAGTCGAGTATCCTGCCACCTCATTGTTATAAATCGGTTGAGCCACCTTATTATTTGGATTGGGTGATGGTTGTGCGAGCATAGGCATTGCTTTTAGAGGTTTATTTGAACTAGATGGTTGATTAGATGATGATGGAACAAGTGATAAAATTTGTTGGGATTGTTGATGGGGATTTATTACTATAGGTGGTGGATATGGAGGAAATGACTAATATTGTGGGTATTTTGGTGGTGGTGCTCGCCATGCTTTCCATGATCATGGAGCATGGGGATATTGTTGTGTCCACTAGGGGTAGTACGGAGGTTTTTTCCAACCTTCAAACCATCCAGGTTGGTTTGGGAAAGAATTTTGTTGAAAAGGATGTTGGGGTGCAACCTGATAATCAGTTGGGGGCATTCCTCATGGTTTCCAAGGTCTCCTCTAGGCCATAAAGTAAATAGGCTCATTTGTGTATTCCACCTTAGTCATCCCTATAGGAAGAGGTTTTAGAATGTTGTCTCTACTGGCTTCTTCCAAAGAAGAGATTTGTGTTATGTTGTATGGACATTCTTCACCATTATGCCTTTTATGACAAACAAGACAAAAGGCAACTAAGGCCTTTTTAGCCTCCTCTTGCTTCCTTCGTGTATACAAGGTATCTATCTACTTACCCATGTGACTCAGTAGTGCAATCTTGAGGTCTTTGAGTGATGTACCCAATTCTCGTAAATTGTAACTCTGGATGTCCCTCGAAGAGAAACATGCTTCTCGACATACCTCCTAGCTAAATGGGTGGACCTCGAATAGTTCCTGCACACATCACCGATATCATCAAACTTCATTTTATAAATATCACCTCCACCCATAAGATTTAAAGTATCCAAAAATTCATATCTAATCCCCCTAAGGAAGAGAATTTCTATGGTGTCATGGGTCAACCATATGTGTGTGTCTCTTTGTAGACTAAATAAGAAACTCTCCAAATAATATTCTAAATTTTCTTCCTCACGTTGCATGATGCGGAATATCTCATCTCGTGTTTTCTTGGTCCTACAATATTCCTGGTGTTTTTCCAAGAACTTGTTCTTTATATCATTCCAACTATGAATGGTTTCTCATCCTAGTCCCATAAATCACCTCAATGTTGCATCCTTTAAAGTAGCTGGAATCAATTTCAACTTCTGCACTTCAGTATGATAGTTGTAACTGTGACATAAAATGTCTCATTCAAAAAGGAACATATCGGGGTCTTCCATAGAAAGACCTCGAAAGATGGGAAGAGTTGAGTATGGTATGTTCTTCATAGGGGCATCCTCTTTTGGATGTTCAATGAGAAAATCAAAAGTGAATAGGTTGTTGTTGGCCAATTCCCTTTCATTGTTGTTGAATCTCTCATTGTTGTTGTTGTTATCCACGAATGCCCAAGGAGTGTAGAAAGTTGTGAATGGTTTAGGATCTCTTGGGGTTTGGCTTCAGAGCTCATAAGATTCTCAGAATATTTTATCAACCCTTTTATACAATTCTTCAAAAGACTCTTGATGGATACTAGAAGGGGTCTCAACAATGGTAGACTTAATAATACATTTTTTGATATCTAGTTCGACTAACTCTTTCTTAGTTGATGTGTGCACAACTAATGGTTTTAATTTGTTTTTCAATTTTTCTTGTTATGAACTACTTCCCTTGTCCTTTTTAACAAATATCTCTCTACTATCTCTACTATGATTCATGCACCTATATGATTTATAATAGAGCAAACTAAGGGTAACTACCCAAGCGAGGTTGATGATCGCACAAAATTTTGCCTTAGCGCACTGGTCCTAACTTATAAAAATCCTTTAACACCATTCCCCGACAATGATGCCAAAATTTTTGGACTAAACTATGGAATGATATTAAAGATAAAATATCCTTTTAATTCTATCAAATTGGTAAATGTACTTAGATCAATCCTCAAGAATTTCTTTGTAGTTTCCTTAGTTTATTCCTTAAGTGCCAATCTAGGGATCGTAAACTTGTGAAAGGAGTTGCAACAGTCTACCTAAGGGCTAAAACTAGTGAATTAAATGGGGATGGATACAAATAACACTTTGAAAAAGATTTAATATGGCTTATATTTTCTATTACAATAGAAAATTATAGAGCAGCAGGAGGTTCATAGTGCGATAAGAAGTTCATAGTACAATAGAGACTTCCCAGGGTAACAGGAAGTTCACAACACAAAGTAGGATAGAATAACTTTTAAAAGTAGTGCATATAATTGAACGACAAACAAATTATTGAAAACCTTTTATTCTTCAAGTAAAAATTGCAACTAATAGTGAAGTGATCACATCAATTTAAAATTAGAATT
Organism: Sequoiadendron giganteum; assembly: GCA_007115665.2. Classification (NCBI taxonomy): domain Eukaryota; kingdom Viridiplantae; phylum Streptophyta; class Pinopsida; order Cupressales; family Cupressaceae; genus Sequoiadendron; species Sequoiadendron giganteum. The sequence continues at coordinate 706,709,281 of CM021103.1, forward strand.
TTAACAGTGAGCCAACCACATTAGTCGAGCATCAAAACTTCTAGAACTTAAAAGGAATTTAAATCATAAACTATTCACACCTTACAAAAATGGAAAACAAATCACACAACATAGAGATTCTAACTAGTTAAAACATAAAATGATCTCACTGAGTGTCTCAAGAATGGACCCTCCCTCTGGTTCACAAGGCGAGTGAGAAGAAATCAATTACGCTAACTCAATGTCATGATCATCCAATTCAATTCATTTCAACTAGTCGTAGAACCAAAATATATGTCTATTCTCTATTCTCTATATTATCTACAACCTAAACCATAACATATTTATATATGCAACTTCTTACTGTTATGGCCTATGGCCAACACATCAAATACTACAGACTAAGATTTAAAGAGGTTACATTTTGTTAAGGACAATGGCCAACAAACTGAATATTAATAGTCTTTGGTTTTGTCGTAGGCCACAAACCCAAAACAACATTAAAATAGTTTCAAAATGTAATGCATAAATAGAAGTGAATAGTTCCACAAGGAATTCGGTCCATCCTTGGCCTCTCCTTGTGTCTCGTGATCCTCAAGGGTTATCTTCCACATGTTTGGTTCCTTCATCATGATCATTTCCTATCACAAATCAATCAAATTAGATTATTATCCCAACAATTTGGAACTTCAAAAGCATTCTTCCATTCTTCAAAATATATCAAATAATCCTTCATTCTCATAATAACTAATGGTATGAAAACCTATGAAAGGGTAATAAAATGAAGGAAAAAGGGCATAAGAATTGAACATGTTTTTCACCCATTAGAGACCATACCAACAATGTCCAGTTTGGAAGGATGATGGTGAGCACTTGCCCTATTGCCAATAGCCACAGTACCTTATCAAAAGGACAATGTAGTCACAACACATTATTGAGCATTACCTATCGGAGTAGGTTCATCAACAGTTTGGAGAGTGACAGGGTGTTCCTGTTGGTTCAACCAAGTTTGCTAGATCTTCCAAAGAGGATCCTCAGTGGGGACTGATGGTCAATTCGGAGATACTAGAGCATGAGATAGATGCCCTCCAACCAGTTTAGTGGGATGCCCCTACAAAGGTCACCAACGCAGGTACCACCACAAAGTAGGACATGTGGTGGGCATAGCATAGGTCCATCCCTTATACAAATCTCAATCAACTTGCCCTAATGGAGAGAATGGGTAGGGGTCCGTGAGGTAGATTTTGTGGCAAAGGACGGGGGAGAGGAGATGATGGAGGTAGGGGAGATGGTGAAGATGATGTGGGAGGTGGAGGGATGGGTGATAAAGGTGAGAGTGTGGATAGGGGTAGAGGTAGGGATGGAGATAGAGGTGGACTTCCGCCTCGAGCACCAAGGCGATTCAGTGGTCCATAGGGAGATGATGATCCTTGTCAGGAGGAGGAGGTTAGAGCAGGGCCATATGTGGTTGGAGTTCGATAGGTGGATGATCCTCCTTAATGGGAGGAGGGTCAAAGAGAATAGTAGTTGGGGTTTGACGTCAATATTAGCATGGATATCGAGGTGGAGGAGGTTCATTGAGAGGGGGAGGAGGAGGAGAGAGAGGAGACGGTGATGGAGGAGATTTTGGAGGAGGTGCATATCCTAGAGACCATGGAGGAGGATGCAGGGGATCAATCAATAGATCCCCAAGTGGCAACCCTATAGGCGCAACTATAGGCGATAAACTTATAGGTTTAGGGTTTTCATGGCCAGGTAGCTCAGTTGACAGATGAATGAGACATGGCTATGATTAGGGCATATCGGGCAGATCAAAGCATTATAGAATAAATTGTTGGCACAATCAGTGGTGGGATAGTAGATCTGGATCATGAGATTTTTCGATCTAACTGAGTTGAGCAGTATTATTGAGACCTATATGAGAGGGCAGTACCTATGTCACAAAAAGAGCCTAGTTTCACTAAGGTTTTAGAGCAGGTCTCAAAGCAGGACACATTTTGGATAGTCTTAGAGCAACGAGGGTGTCTCTTAGGTCTGACCATCTCCTTACCATGCATCACATCACTAACACAGGGATAGGCAGGGCCTGATTCAACATAGTCATGTATTATTTTTTGGACTAAGCCTGTGAGCTCCAAATTTTTGATCGATATTCAATTATTGTACTATGACACTTATGTTTTTGGATATATATATGAGATGCATCATTTTTGAGGCGATTATACGGTGCGTCATTTGTTATACATATTTCTATATGATATGGATGTTTATGGATGCATATGATGTCATTCATGATTTATGGATGGATGCACTAGATATATATTTCATGCTTACATGTATTACATGATGTATGGATTTATTTTAATGTTTTATGTGATGATGACATTATTTATGTTTATATGTCGTACATGATGATGGATTTATGTTTAGAACATGTTATGCTATATGCGATATGATTTTTATATGCATGATGATGTTTTCAAAATAATATGCAATATTATCTATCTTTTTATAATTTTCTTATGAAGTATGTATGACCTATATGTACATGATTATTATGATATTCTAACATGTTTATGTATGTAGGATGATGCAACTCATATATTTGTTTTTGTATGTCACAACACGCCACCAAAATTACTGTGATATTTGTTAGTAGAACTATTAGTGCGAAGAAAATAAATGGTTAATAAGGAGTGAAGAAAATTTTCAAATAGATCATTCATCCAAATCAAGATTGATATAATGATTGATATTACTTGAGCTTATAGCAGTACATGTTTTATCATCATAGAGTGTTTTATTATGGGACATGGAACAAGCAGATGTATGCATACCTAAGCATGGATTACGAAGGTAGCTTTTGTTTCCGTTTGCATAAAGATATAATATATGGACAAGTGGAAGATGTACACCAAGTTGAGACAAACCTTGGTGATAGTAGTATCCATTTATCAAAGATTTAGACATTTCAGACAAGGAGTGTCCTGATTCAGATTAGTGACAACAAACCCTTATAGGAATATGTGAGGAAATTGCCATAGAGCTTGTTTATCCTGATACAAGAAAGCATTAGATTAGTCTTTAACTTTTATAGGATGTTTTGATTATGCCAGATAGAAATCCCAATCACACTTAAGGGCCTTAGTTGCCCTAGTATCTTAATAGTACACATATGCCTAAATTATAATTAGTTTGACTTCAAAACTTAATTAAAAATAAATAAATTCAATAAAACATTATGGAACCAAATGCATCCTCTAGATATTGTAGTTACAAATCTAAATTAAAAAAAAAAGAATTTTATTCTTTATAGAAAAAAATTTATGTGGTTTATAGTACATATCACTCTTTAAAATTGCATTTACTATTAAGAACTAGTTATCGAAGGAGATATAAAAAGAAATGCAATTTTATTCCAATTTTTTTTAAAAATATATATTTAGAATCTACAAACAAAATTTCACAAATCACTACTTTGCATCATCTTCAAATTCCTCATGGTTTAGAAACTATAGGTGTTTGAAAGTGAAGATTTAGTTCAAAATGTTCATTTCAATGTCAAGCTTGGCCAAAAAGTGTAACCCACTATTGTGGGATACCCCATGGGCCCTACCAACTTTGGGAAGCATTGGAAAGGATGACATGTCAATTGCCTGCAATCTTGCATTCATGCATTGAGAAGAAGATCAAAGGTTGTGGGATTGCGGGAAGAAACACTAGATGATGCCACATGTCCAATGTGCACATTGGTTAAGTTCCCATACATCCGCCCATACTTGGGCAATTTTTTCCATATGCTCAATCCTCTGTGACATTGGATGACCAAGATCAAATCATCTTTAACATCGCTTTATCAACAAAGGCCATGTGTACTTAGATTTATGCCTTTTAATCCTCCTTATGTTGCCTTAATTATTCAATGAAATATTCCTCCTGCCTGAATAGTCCCTTGGACGATCAAGATTCAGCCACTTGGCAACCTCCTGCAATCCTGCAAGCATCAAAGATCCTTTGAAATAACCCCCACGAGATGGCAGGGAATGATCAAGATGAGTCCATGTGGCTCAATATGAAGCATCAGATCACAGGCCCACCATCAATGCCTTTCATAAGCCAACAAGGTCCACTTTGAAAGATGGACATGCAGCACCCACCCACTATCACATATCCATATTTCTTTGAATATTTTATTCATGTGGGTGAGCGAGGAAAAATGAAAAGCAAACATCCATCAAGTGTAGGTCCAAGTTGAGCCTTCTTTAAGACATTTTTATGCATGTGCTCCGAGTTGTGACTTAAGATGGGGCCATTCGCCAGGTTATCATAAGACCTAGAATTAATTTATTTCAAACCTAGGGTGTAAAACATTAGACATAATGCATTAATATTTCATGACCCACAACCTTAAGACTTAATCAAATGTTTTCAAATTGGACACGATTGGTAATACTAGGATGAAGGGGCCAGTTAAAATGTGATGCAAATGACTTAAGTCATGACTTAACAAACCGATAACTGACTCAGTAGGTCAACAATTGATTATAAGAAAAAGGCTAAGGAATGAACACTGTTAGGGTTTAAAGAGGGTTTTAGCCCTTGGGTGAACCCTAATGCATGAAACATGAAACCCTAGCCTACAAATAACCATTGAAACTCATTTTTTTTGAAATGTAATGCAAGGAGCCACAATTTTTTTTAATAGTCCTATCAATGCTTATTTTGTTCACTTGTGGAAGTTTGTTTCGAGCTCTCTGATCTTGGAATTCTCCAACAATAACCACAAGTTAGATATATCCAATAGGCATATTTTTAACCCTCATGGTGTTAAAATTCCCAATTTATAGAGTGAAACACTTTATTGTTTACATAATTTAACCTTGATTGCTCATATAATTTTAAAAAATAACGAAATTAACTAAATAATTTATAACTTAAAATTAAGAAAGATATTAATTGATACAAGGGTGATGAATAATGGGGATATTAATGGAAAGAAGATCCCTAAGTGGGATCTATACAAGATGGAGAATGAGTTAGGAGGACGAGAATGACATAGTATACCGTTAATTTAACTTTATATATCCAAGAAAAATAGGTAAGTTTAGGAGAGAGATATATTGTGGATGTTATTAAGGTGATAAAAGAGGTGGAGTGGGTCTAGGTGAGGAAGATATCACCGCATCAACATAAATTTTTCAATTAAGTGTTGAGGAAAGGGGTTGTTAAATTTTTTAATGTTGGAAATATGGGTTGAGAATAACAATACATAATTTATTAAATGACAAAATTAAGGTCTCTTATATCTAGATTATCTATATATATATAATACCATTATATCTATTAAGTGTCATAAGAACATAAACCTAACTTTTCATGTCAATTTTGTTGACATGGTGGTATTAGTAATGATATTTGGGATCATAAAATTATGGTAAGTATAGTTTAGGGTTGAATTAACCTAGAAACCTTGCATAATTTCGAGCTAAATAGGCCAAAATTGTTTGTGAAACAAATTTTTGAACAAATGGCAAATGGGAAAAGGTCAATTTTTGGCCCTCTGCTATTTTTTAAAATTTCAACTTTTTTGTACAACAAGTACAAGTGATCAAATTGAAAAAATGAAAAAATTACCGAATTTGACGAAACAAAAGGTTTTTCTTCATTTCTCGAGCCTTTCAAACATAATGGCAGTGGACCTATTTGGCTCCATGAAACTTTGATGATAGGGATATGTGTGGGAGTCACCTTGATGCACAGGAAGGAATATGCTCTCATGGCTCTAATACCATGTTGGAGAATGCCAAGATCTGAAAGCATGAAATAACCTTCCACTAGTGAACAAAATATGAGAATAATAAGACGTCTATCAATATTAAAAAGAGAGTGTGCAAATACAATGAGGAACCTTGCATGTATAGGCAAGGTAGATGAGGTTGGAAGGTAGTAATGAATAAATGACTAACCCTCCAAAGATGGAACACTTGTGAGATCACTTGACAAGTTAATGAGAAAATATTAAATATACATACAATAAGTGTCTCAAGTGATGAGGACAAATGTCTCAATGCTACGAAGTGAGATAAAAGCATAAGAAGCCTAACTAAACTTAAGCTGTAAGTCTAAATAGGACAATCTTAGAAAGGTGATATCCTAAATAGATATATAAAGACACTATTTACACTAACATAAGTATGGTATATATAGGAAGTAGAGGTTAGTGTTTAATCTAGCCACATGCAACTAGAATTTGCAGTACATACATGCACAAGCACATACTCTCTAACATACTAACATACGTATAGTTTTGTATCGGCAGAATCCTTGATTCTCCTTTAGATGTAAGTGTTAGTATATATTCATCTCTCTTTTTCTTTTTCCTAATCTCTCCAAAGATCAATTAAACTATAGATTTTATATATATTAATTTAATTTGTTCTATATAAAAATATATTAATTATAATAATTTCATATTTATATTTAGTAATTTTTATTATAGAATATAATATATAATAATAATATAACCTATATATACTATTATGTAATAGTATAATAGTATATACAATTATATTATATATAACTTAGTTGTATTATATAAAATATATTAATTATATTTTGTATTATATAAAGATATAATAATTATTAGTTATTGATTATTATAATTTTATACATGTATTTAATAGTTTTGTTAAATGATATATTACATAATAATAAGTAGCATACTTATATTATTTATAATTTATTTCTTCTTATATAAAATATACATTATATATCAATTATGGTAATATATACTTAACTACGTAGAGTAAAGGATGTCGTAATGTGAAATGAAATATTTGAATAACGTGAGACCACAACAACTCTAAACAGTTTGAGATCTTCGCTTCAAATCAGTCCTACGAGAATAAATGTTAAAACCTAAATGTGCTCATTATTAAGATCTTGGCCTAATTTTCATTTTAATAAACATACTCTAAAACCCTCGTGGAAACCTTATTTTCAGGCCAAATTGGAGAAGTGAAAGGTTAATACAAGCAAGGAAGAGTTTGGAGGGGCGGAAACAAATAGCGGCAGTAAAGCAGGAAAGAAAACGGTGAAAAGCAGCCGGAAAAAAGGACGAAAAATGATGAACGGCCGAGATTCGTTTAATCGTCTTGCATTGACACGGACGCAAGATAGCCGTCGATACGCTTTTATTACAAACTACTCTCCAAACCCTAAAATCTCCGAAAGCTTTCAAAACCCTAAAAACATAAATTTATTTCTTTCTGAGAATAAGACCTCTGCTAGTTTTGTCACAACCCGGAGACATTAGTTTTAGTTTTCATTTCTCTTCTTGTTTTTCGTGGGTCTGTGTACAGATTAGCTAAGAAAAAATGAAGACAATCATCGCTTCAGAAACAATGGACATCCCAGAGGGAGTAAAAGTTGAAATAAAGGCCAAGATGATTAGAGTTACAGGCCGTCGGGGGACACTTACCAGGAATTTTAAGCACTTGAATCTTGATTTTCAGCTCACTGAGAAGGGCAGGAAATTGAAGGTGGATGCCTGGTTTGGATCCAGGAAAACCATGGCAGCTATCAGGACTGCGTTGAGCCATGTCCAGAATCTTATCACTGGTGTCACCAAGGGATACAGGTACAAGATGAGGTTTGTGTATGCTCACTTTCCCATTAATGCCAGCATCGGAAACAACAGCACCAACATTGAGATCAGGAACTTTTTGGGCGAGAAAAAGGTATTTTGGATGTTGAATCCTTTTTTCCCTTTTTTTGAAGTGGGTGTATTTTTAATTGTTTTTGTTAAATGGTTTTTGTGAAATAGGTTTTTGATGTGAAGGGGATCAGGATGTAAAATCATAGGTTAAATGTTGCTTATAGTGGAAACAGGGTTTTTGCGTCATTATGAAATGAATTTTCGATGGGCTGGGGGTTTGTGTCATGAAATCCTAGGTTGAATCTTCATTGTTGGAAGTAGAATTCTGGCTTTGTCTTTTCAGTATTTGTGAAATGAATTTTTATGACGAGCAGGGGATATAGATTTTTAAACTTATGTTAAGTCTTGTCTTTTGGAAGTTGATTTCTGTTTCCAATCGGGTGGATCACTGTCCCTTGGGCTTTTCCAGTTTCATGGGGAACATTTGGGGATTTCCTGGCATCCCCGAGTCTTCAAGGTCCATTTCTAATCTGCCCGGGACGTACCGGGGTGTCCTGACATACCCCCCGGGGCGATAGTTGTTTCAAAAACCAGAATACAACTTAGCTGTAAAATTTAAAAAAACAATATGTGGGGGTATTGTAAAATAACCCTTTTCACAATCATCGATTATGTATTTATATTTACAATTTCATACTTCTATTTCAGTTTCACTAGTTTTTTTATTCTCACGAACATTGATAATGTAATGACAAGATAATTAAATTTATAGTTTTATATTTACATTTCTGTTTCACTCAATTTTTCATCTCAATGCTCAACCTTCGATCGTCATTGTGTACTGTTCAATGCTGCAGATGATGCTATTTGAGTTCCAGCTCTCTAGAATGCTTAATGTGAGATAACAGTTTTTTAAAATTTAAATAATTGAAAGGTTATAAATATGCACTTTTTATAATCTTATTATATACATTTGGTGTTCCCCTGCCTCTACTGAATCTGCGAATTTGTATGCCATCCTGGAAATTTGTTACCATGCTACCCCACATTCCCACCCCAGAAACTCAGAAACATTGGCAATGACTTATAAGCTCTTAATTTATCATCCAATAGGAATAACCTATATCCTTTTTCTCTTGTTCTTGAGAATATGGGTACCTCCTGAAGTTGGAGATTTTACATGAGTTTCAACAAATGGATATGCATGGGTGAAATATTTGAACCTCTAAGTGGTCTTAACCAGGGGGGTTGTAGAAGAAATGGATTCACAAAAAATTATCTGTTTGTAAACAAACTCTAGAATTTGTTTTGGAGTTCAGGGGTTGTGATGGTTTTCAAAGTAGCTTTCTTCTGAGATGTTTTTCTTTCTTTTAAGACTGCTTATTGTATGACATTAGGAAAAGGGTAACGATATCTTAACAATACTAAACATCTTGCAGGTTCTTTGTTAAACAAGAGTCATTGATATATCCTTACTTGTTGGTTCTAGTTTTCCTAACACAGCACAAGTTATTACCATGATGGTTTTCAAAGTAGCTTTCTTCTGAGATGTTTTTCTGTCTTTTAAGCCTGCAATATTGTATGACATTAGGAAAAGGGTAACGTTATCTTAACAATACTAAACATCTTGCAGGTTCTTTGTTAAACAAGAGTCATTGATATATCCTTACTTGTTGGTTCTAGTTTTCCTAACACAGCCCAAGTTATTACCATGTAATATTTGCCTTGATTAAATGGAGGAGGGTTTAAACCATGTCTGGCAGATTCAAGCATTAATACCATCTTGAATTAGGAAACTCAGTATGCGTTAGAACGAGCTACAGTTCAGGACAATCCTTAGGTTTGCCGAAGTTCTATTCAGTCTAATATAAGTTTTCTTTTAGAGTTGGATTTTGTGCACAAGAGCCTTGGGGACAAGTCTGATTTCAACCATGCTTCAGCGGTACTCAAAAATTATGTGTATGACCAATTTAAAAATTGACTCTAGTCCTTATTTAGATGAAACGATATGTTTTAAAATGTTGAGGGAAGCTGTCGTTCTTTTCTTTTTAACTATTCAGTTATTTAAGTACACCATTATGATGCCACTCGTTGATAATCTTGTGACTACACTAAGCTCTTTTGAGCTGAAAGTATCATTACATAATATGCTCACATCAGTGTTTATTTTAAGGTTTTACATTCCTTTTGGGATAATTATAGTTTGATGTATAATAGGTAATAGGATATTCTTTTGTATTTTGCATTTGTGGAACCTTACTCAATTTCACTGCAGGTGAGAAAAGTCGATCTCCTAGAGGGTGTTACTATTACCAGGTCAGAGAAGGTCAAGGATGAATTGATTTTGGATGGAAATGATATTGAGTTGGTGTCAAGATCTGCTGCGTTGATAAATCAGGTTTGTTATTTACACTATACTGTATCTGCATATGCATCACATACAAATACACAAATACAATGCTTATATTTATTCATTGGAATACATGGCACTGGATCCTAAGAAGAAGAGAATCATGTTCTATTGGCTATTGCTTGAATTCTAAGATTGCTTTTTTGTTTGTTAAGCCACAATAGTGTATATCAACTTGTTAGGGTTTTGGTTTGCAACACATTATGTGGAAGAAATAATTGTAGGAAATGAAAGGTCAGATAACAAGGTATAAGGGCCTGGTCTAATATCTGCTATTGTTGTTTTTTTTCTTTCTTGCAGAAATGCCATGTGAAGAACAAGGATATTAGAAAGTTTCTGGATGGTATTTATGTGAGTGAGAAAGGCAACATTGCTGAAGAGTGAATGACATTTGTTCAAAAAATTTCTTTATCTAATTTGGGAGATGCAGAGACGGTTATTTGTTTAGGATTTAAACTTTGTTTTCGATTTATATTTGAGAAAATGGATTTGCAAACATGGGCCTATAAAGTAGGAGTTTTTTTTTTTTAACATTTGTTAGGTAATGCCAATTTTGGACTTGATTTTGCTGTCAAAGGAACTCCAAATTTGCAGGGGCCCTGCTTGATTACTGTTGTAACTTAATTTCTAGCAACATAAATATTGCAATGGTGCTACATGGGCATATAAAGCACTAATTTTTATTTCAACATTTGTCAGGTGATGTCAATTTTGGACATGATTTTGTTATGAAAGAAACTTTAAATTTGTGGGTGGCCTGCTTGACTACTGTTGTAACTTGGTTTCTAGCAACATAAATATAGCCATGTTTCTACATAGGCCTATGAAGTAGTAGTTTTTATTTTAACATTTGTCAGGTGATATCAATTTTGGACTTGATTTTACTGTGAAAGAAACTCCAAATTTGTGGGTGGCCTGCTTGACTACTGTTGTAACTTAGCAACATACTATTCCAGATTTTACATTTTGTGTTTTTGTTTTAGGCAGGTGTAGTAATTTGTTACCCCATTTAAGGTCTCCAAATGCATTGAGACATTTATCTTTACTTTAGTGAGACCAATTACTCTGTACCTGGGCAGTTATATTCTTTAAGGCCCTTGGTTAGTTTCGTCCTAATTTGGGCCCTGGTATTATCTACTTGATCATTATCAAATATTAATCCAAATATTACCTTTGCAATGTATGATAATGCATATATCATTTGGTCGGTTTTGTCCTAATTTGGTTAGTGAATATTCAATATTATCTCTGCTATATGTTGTTGGGTAATTATTGGTAGTTGCAAGATCCATATGATTAATTCAACTTTATATAATACTTGAAAGACTGGAATGTTAAAACCGAAATCTTGCTTTAATTGTTAACCGAATTATCTTAATAAAAAACAATTATCACGGGTACTTGTTTGTTAGACAAATGAATAAAGTGTGCTCATAGCACCTTAGGGACATTCAAAGTTTCAAACACTGTTTAGAGGGCTAAATAATTTCTCAAGGCAAGAATGAAAAGATTATCTACTAAGGGTAATTGTTTGATAACTGTACTTGACTACTATGTATTAGAAGCATGGAATGAGAATTCAGTTGCCCAAGGATGAATCGGTATTTGGTAATTGTTTGATAACTGTACCTGACCACTGTATTGGAAACATGAAATCGGAATTCAGTTTCTCAAGGATGAATTGGAATTTGGTCTTTGTAGAGAGGTTCTGTTAGGAGGAGATAAGCATCTGAATGTGTATTGCTTGAGGGCAGGCCCTTTTTGACAAGGGTTGACTTTGATGTTCTCTTCTCATAAATTCAAATTTGTGGGTAGAAGCAAATATCCTTCCTCTTTTGGTGAAGCTAAGCTTGTCAAAACCCAGCCTCTTAGGTCTCACATTAGCTGCGCTTGGGATGATTCTAGGCGCAGCGTATTCCCTTTGGAAACATTAGATTTTTGTCAAAACCCAGCCTCTTAGGTCTCAAACATAGATTTTTTGTGGTTAGACTTCTAGATGAGCAGTTTTGTTGTGGTGTCATACTCTGACATCCTAACACACCTTTCTAGCAAACTCCACTCTTTCTTTTCCCCCTGTTGAAGTTTTAGACTTTTCCCTATCGGCATCCCTTTGACTCCTTGGTTCCTAATCTATAGCATGTTGTGGCATCTTTCACCTCTGAACTTTGACATTCCTGTTAGCTGATGGGCTATATCTATTGTGGGCACAGCCCACCAGAATTCAGTATGTCTCACACCTTAAGTTGAACAGAAAATATTCCTGGTGGTTGAAACTCACTCACAACTGAAAACAATTTTGCTCTCATTTAATCTCCAAATCAAATCGGATTTCATTCTGATTCTGTCTGTTGCAGTTGTCACGCAGGATGTATTTATCCTTATCTTTTTTATCTTCATCGCCTTGTGCACCGACAACATGCTTAACCGACATTGTGCAACTATAAATGAAGTTGCCGAGAGTTGTAAAGAACATCAGTTCTGTATCTGCCTCTATGTTGTTATGCTTCTCTCTGTTTTATTTGTTTAAACTGTTATTTTACATTCCATAGCATGCAACTTTAAGAAAGTTTGAGAGCTTGGGGAAATTGAAGTCTTTGGAGGTCTTGAATGTAGATAACTGCTCTAAAGTAGAAATCTTCCCTTCCACCTTTTGGGAGCTCAGCTCTTTAAAAGAATTGAGATGCAGCTGTCTGGAGCGGAAAGAATTGCCTTCCAGCATTGAAAAGCTTACTTCTTTAAAGACTTTTAGATTTAAGTTATTGCATGAGATTGAAAAGTTTGCCTTCCACTCTAGGGAAACTCTATCACTCCAAGTATTGAGTTTATTCGCTTGCTTCATCTTAGAAGTAATATCGGAAAACTTCCATCATTGAAAAAAATAGATTTTAGAGGATGTCGCAATTTGAAAGAATGTCCAGCTGCTCTAAGATGAAGAAAAGAGGGACTCACCGTTTGGCTGCCGGACCACCTAATGAGTAGTCCAAGCACTTTGTATATCGTCAATCTCTATCATGTTAAGCCCTTCTTTTTTATGGAGATAGGCTCCCATCGGTTCCAATAACAGAGGACAGCAACTGCATTTCTTCACATCTCCGCTTGAGGTCTTTCTTCCAAGATGGAGCCTATGCCCTTCTTTACATCAATTTTCCCTGCACAATACCTGAATTCCTGCCTTAACTGATAGGGACTCAATGTAGTATCCTTGACAGGGTTTGATTTGGCAGCCTTAAGAAATGTCAGTCATGTTGTTGTCAATATGCATAATAACAATTTCTCTCTCTATAAAAAATTCCGCGCTTGCTGTCCATCAAGATAGCCTCTCACACTTTGTTTTATCCCGGTTAGGTTCTGCAAAACCTGAGATTGTAATTCCTCAATGTTCAGATGTAATTCAAAGAGTTTAGTGCTTTTCTTTGTTCCACTCAAAGAGTTTAGTCACCTCAATAATCGACTGATCTATGCCCACAGCTAGAAATCAAAATATTGGAAAAAGTTAACAAATGTATCCATAAGTTTGCTATGAACAAATAGCACATGAACAGCTAGTGGAGATAGTTTACCTGCAGATGGTAAGGAAAGGTTGTTTGGCCAGTAGCAAGATCTCTGCTTTCAACATGCTTGTTTGGGTGGTGAATAGTTTGGACAGCGCATTGTCTTCCTTCGTACATGTATTGCTTCTTCTACCCAACACTCCTGCGACTTTTGTTATAAGGAAAGTTGCATGTTTTTCCCCCTTACCACATTGCAATCGGGTTTGTCCCCACGTTTCAGAATAGCCTTCTATGTGGCATCAAAAGGTTTGACACCTTTCTTTTTAAACATCTGTGCATTTACAGTAAGTTAATACATGCAGCTACAATGTGTCATAAGATCTTCATGGTGCAAGTTTTCGTCTACCTTTCTGCTGAGTTGTTTCTATTTCAAATCTGCATGAAACCTCTGAAACCCTCCGCCTCCCTTGACATTGTAAAAGAAGAAAAGAAAAAAGTAGCAGTGAAAGTAACGGGGAAATGTTATCAGCCGAATGACCTGGTGTGGATTCGATTGTGATTTGACAGTAAAGTCTTTGCAGATTTTTTCCCAAGGAAATCGGTTAGTTGTGCTCTTTATTTTGATTCCAATTTTGTTAATTTTGGTTTGAATTTGGCTCCGAAATCTGAAAGAGATATATAGTTGGGCGAATGCATTGGTTTGCTTTTTGATTTCTTGCGTTGTGAGTAAAATGTGAGTTGCACAGAAATTGCATGTTAGGCATGAGTTCTCATCACGACAGAAATCTACAATCATATAGATTTTTGTTTTTTTGAGTGAGGACAATAGGCATCCTGTTATTTTATTTAGCAATCAGGTGGAGGGATAATCAATCTCCTTTTACAATGAACTAAGGGCCAGATTCAAATTTACCAAGGATTTGAATCTGGCTTCTTTGTTTATATTGTGGGGCCAAATTTAGCAATATTTGATCTTTGGTGGGCTCTTTCCGATGAAAAGAACCACTAGTAGACAACAGACACATGACTCGATCCTTCGAATTTGAATGAATTTAATTTAATTTTTATTTTTAAGTTTTCTTGATTTATGTTCGAGTAATGTGGAGGTTTTAAGAATATATTTTTATTTTTTTGAGTTTCCCTGCTTTATTTTCTAGTAATTAGGGCATGTTCTATTTTATTAAATCTCTTTTTATCTCTGGAAGTTTTCATGGTTTATGTTCAAGTACTTGAAAGGCAGTTACCACAGGGCCACATAGTCTCATTGTTGTGTTAGTGCTGCTCTCCTCCATTAGGAAAACATTTTTATATATAACTGTAATGCGGTACTGCAATGGTTGATTCAGAATCCCTAGTTATTCATTCTCAACCAATTTAAACCTGAATAATGGAAAAACACTTAACTTCCACATTAAGTAGGTGTCTTGCTACTATGGTTGGATACGAGTCTATAGGTATTCATGGATAATTAATAAAAATCTGGAGTATTTGGAAAAACGCTTGGACTTTGAACATACCATGTAATTGTTGTTAAGTATCTTGCTGCCATTTTTGGTTTTGAATTCACAGATGCTCCTGGTTGATTGATGTAAATCTGACTAACTGAAAACCATTTATGCTCAAATTATGCACTGTCATTATGACTTATGATGTTGCACTACTATGGTTGGTCTCTAAAGATATTCATCATTAATAAATACTAGCAATCGCACCTTGGGGTGCAATGGGTACGCCGAAGACAGTGCTGCTGGGCTTTTGAGCTCATGCTCTGCCAAATGCTTCACAGATTTGAGACTACCCAATGACCACCTAGGACTTTCACAATTAGCATGTCCGTTCTGAAACCTTGAGAGCATAATAGAATATAAATGTTGGGGAGGGGCACTGGTGGTTTACCTTTAGAAAGGAAAATTACCAAGTAGAAAAGCTAGAAATTATTACTTAGATTCATAAGCTTCTTTGGAGTGCTTCGCAAGCTAATAAAACCTCGATTGAAAGCACCTTTTTGCGGACCAAAAAAACTTTGCTCCCTTGGAGGACAAAGCTGTAGACAACTGCTACTTCAATTGTTCTCTATGCGGCGGGGTACACAGTCAGAAAGAAAACCCAGAAAACTAATATAGCGAAAAATTGATGACTGCGATTCTTTCAATCGTCTTGCTCCTCGTAGATGCTCGTGGAGAAACGAGTCAATACCAGCGCGGAAGAGTGTGGAGGATCGGGGAAAATAGTCGGGAAATTGATGAGCAGTTGGGATGCATGTCATGGTAGGCGATTGGCTTTCCACAAATCTGCATTGTTGATATGAAAAGGGCTCGCAAATACTGAGCATGGGGACGCCTTCGGCGTAATAAATTCGACTAATTGGAAAACACCTGCACTTTGAATATGCTTTGTAATTGCCATGTAGGGGTCAAACTACAATTGTTGGTTCTTGGTCTATAGGTATTCACGATCAGTTAACATAGGCTATACTTCCTTGGAATTTAGGACCTTCTAGGTTTTCCTTTTCATGTGATGTCAGACACAAATTGTTTGGGTTCTATACAGTAGATGAGCTTTTAATATCATTGATCTATTAATTAGTACTTGGCATAAACAGTTAAATATCAAATGATGTTTACTCATTCTGATTCTCATTTCAATCTCTAAAGCTCATTTGAGATCTCAACTAATAGGGACTCGCTTGCCACGACAACATTGTCTAGAAGGGCATTAGAATTCTTCTTACTGGCTGGAAATTGTGATAGGGGAGAGGAGTCGATACGTAAACGGGGGCCCTAACGTGCGATGTGACATGTGCTCGTTGGGGCCCACCTATATGTCGGTCCTCCACAATTTAAAAAAATTCATCCATAAATAGGCACGATGACATCAAACATAAATCAAATTTAAAATGCACACTTAATAGCATTCATTTCAAAACAAAACAAGTACACGTTGGCAGCCAAACATGGTGAAGTGTATCCAACTTGTATCTGACATATAACAAGTAACATTCTGACATGAAATTTAAATAGCTCAAACATTAAGACATGCACCCTTCCTCGTAAATTGGTAAACCCAACTGTCGTACCAATGCAGGTGTCACTTTCACATTAATCACAACTACACAACATAAACAAGGTGCCAAGTCAACAACATTCAAACCCATCCAACCCATCTTTTTGATCGATTGACAAACCCATTACAACAATGTTTTACATTGTAGCATAACCAAACCAACACGCAAGTGCATTTGCCTATCCCGTCAACCATGAGACCTACAACACGTATCAGCTGCAATTTGTCCCATCTCGCCAAGTAGGGTGTGCACGTATTGGAGCCAAAGACAAATATCCCACCCGCATCCATTTAACTGTCTTGTAAGGTCACCATTATTCAAAAACAAAACATGGAAACAATTTCAAACAATCCACCAAACCAATCAAACCAAGAATTAATGGCTGAAATCAATCAAATCTCCAATTCATAGGAAAAAAAATTCAAATTGAAAATAGGATAGCAATTTATTTCACCACACCAAACAAGCATCAATCAAATTCAAATAATTCCCAATTCAAATAGCCATGAAAACCAACAAGTATTCACTTATTTTGCAATGAACGACATAAGAAAAGGAGTGGCAAGCACAAAATTGAACGAGTTAACATCAAGGGGAGGCAACAATTCAGATTCCAATGCACCAGCATCCATATTGTTCCAGGTTTTCCATTCGTTTACTTTATATTATTTTTTATTACAAACATTATTGTTTTCCATTTCTAAGCTTTATATTGATCTTCATTACAACCATTACAGTCATAGGTTTTTATTTATGTTTTCCTAAGGTTTATATTGTAAATATTACAGTCACAGGGGATTCTTTATGTATCGCTAGGGTTTATATTGCTAATATTGTAGTCATAGGTTAGCATATGTGTTCCATAGGGATTATAATGCAAATATTACAGTCATGGTTTACCATTTAAAGGTTTCCCTAGGGTTTATTTTGCAAATAATATAGTCATTCGTTAGCATATACATTCCCTAGGGTTTATATTGCAAATATTATAGTCATTACCATTTCTATTTCCCAAAGGTTTATATTGCAAATGTTATAGTCATAATTTATCATTTCGGTTTCCCTAGGGTTTATACTGCAAATATTACAGTCATAGTTTACCATCTCTGTTTCCCTAGGGTTTATATTGAAAATGTTATAGTCATAGTTTAGCCTTTTTGTTTAAGTAGGGATTATATTGCAAATATTACACCCATAGTTTAACATTTCTGTTTCATAGGTTCTGCATTATCATTCACTCTGCTTATCGTAGTCTCATAGGTTCTGCATTATCATTTATATGGTAAATATTGGTCACGGTTTACCATTTCTGTTTCATATGTCCTACATTATCATTCACTCTGCTTATCTTATTCTCATAGGTTATGCATTATCATTCACTCTAGTTATCTTATTCTCATAGCTTCTGCATTGTCACACTCTGGATATCTTATTCTCATAGGTTCTGCATTATCAATCACTAAGGTTTCTATTTTTATTAGGTTTTTTTTTCATCTTTTTCATAGGTTTTTGCTTCATCAATTCACAATATTTATGCCTGTTAATGAGTTCGTCATAGACAAAATATGTGAGCTTTGTTAAACTCTTACTGTTTTTCATTCGTAAGCTTTCTATTGTGTCATAGTTCAAATATGAGTGTGGTTTTCACTTTGCTGTGCATGAGAATGTTAATGCTGTAAACGCCTAAGAGATATGAGATGTTCTTAAACTCTAACTCCCTTGCATAGTTTGTAATTTTGTGCTTCTTACTTCTCTATTTCCTTATGTCGCTTACTCCAGAATAGATATAACTCTCTAAACTGTTAGAAAAGATGATCTCAATTGAAATGCAACAAACTAAAAAGATAACACATATAGAAACTAAATAATCTTCTGTTCAAGCACCATTCTCTTCATACATATAAAGATAACTCTTCAAGCATTTGTGTTTCATAGTTTACCATTTATGTTTCATAGGTTCTGCATTATCATTGACTCTGGTTATCGTATTCTCATATGTTCTGCATTACAAACTAATTATTCTTCTATTCAAGCATCACATCACTCTCTTCATACATATAAAGATAACTGTTCAAGCATTTGTGTTTCATAGTTTACCATTTATGTTTCATAGGTTTTGCATTATCATTGACTCTGGTTATCATATTCTCATATGTTCTGTATTACAAACTAATTATTTTTCTGTTCAAGCATCACTGTTTTGATTGCAATTATTTTGTGTAGATGGCCAAGGGCAATGTAGTGGTGACCCGTACTAGGAACAAAAAAAAGAAAAGAGCCATGACAAGGTTGCCCTTCGACAAATGAGGAGCTAGATTCCCCTCTAAAATAGATCATGTTGCACAAGTAGATGAGGTTTCTACTCCTCAAATACCGCAAATTGAGGTTACTACACCTCAAATACCGCAAAAGGTAAAACAAATACATAAGTTGTGGTCTTCGGATGACATGAATAGGGCACTTTATGATGTTGAAGAGAATGACATGTCGATAAGGGGGGCTTTCGAAAAGTGATCAATCCCAACAACCACATTGTCCAAATGGCTAGGGGGTCTAACAACAACTTCCAAGAAAGGTCCGCCAACAATCCTCATTGAAGAGGAAGAACATCTTATTGTGGAATGGTGCAAGCAAATGGCTGATATTGGTCATGGTCTTAAGATAGTTAATCTTAAGTCCGAGGTTGCTCAAATATGTCAGAATAGGCCAAACCCTTTCACAAATGGGTTCCTAGAGAAGTCCTGGTGGACAGGCTTCAAGCACAGACACCTTGAACTTGCATTACAAACTGCTGAAGGCCTAGACAAAGACAGGGCATTCAATCTAAGAGTTGATGTTGTAGCTGCATTCTACAAAAAACTGTCTGCAACATATGGAGCCATGCCATATGGTCCTGATCACATATGGAATTGCGATGAAACCGACATCCAAGTAGGCAAAAATGGGTCCATGAAGGTGCTCGCAAGAAAAAGTAGCAGGAATGTCTCTTACATTATCCCAAAGAACTGTGAATGGATAACCATTCTATGTTGTGTCAATGCTGTTGGGTAGAGCATTCCGGGATTCTACTTGTTGAAGGGGGGTGCGAACATAGATAATTACATCATAGACTGCGAACTAGGTGCTTGCATGGCAGCCCAACCCCATGCATGGATGACTAAATAATTGTTCATAGATTGATTGACCCACTTCAAAACCTCAGTTCCAGGTGGTGTCTCGCCCACCAACAGGGTCTTGCTGATCTTTGATGGTCATGGAAGCCATGTAGCACTCGAAACCATCCAGGAAACAAGAGAGATTGGTGTAGATTTGTTAACATTGCCATCACACACATCACATAAGCTACAACCGTTGGATATGAGTGTGTTTGCACCTTTTAAAGCTTACTTCAAATCAGAACGTGCAATTTTTTTGTCGAGGTTTCCAAATATTGAAGTGAGGAGAGAACTTGCAATGAAAAGAGCTTTGATAGTTGACAACATCAAAGCTGGATTTAAAAAGACTGGTATATGGCCGCTGAATCCTGATGCACTTGTCAACGACATGCGTCCCAGTGAGACATTTGTGGTCAACGAGGATGCTGATGCAGTTGAAAACATTTTCAGCCTTTTTGGACTTGGTCTATCAAGCGCTGATGTCGTAGTATTGCAATCCACTCTTCCAGATGGACACTTGCAGACTGCAACAAAAACACATCACTCACCTCATAGCTATCCTGTTGAATCAGTTGCACAAGTGGTGGTTAATGAACACACCCCTCCTATGGTGGACAAACCCGTTGATCGATTCAGTGAAAGTTTAGATCTTCCATCACAACGAAGCCAACCATCTTGGTTGGTTGAGGGAGCAATGAACTTGGGCATTGATTTGGAAGTCCCAGAACAACAGGATACCTATACTTTCCCATCACCACCACCAGAAATTGACCCTTCTCAAGTTGTGCATTACTATGCTCTTTCTTGCAATTTAGATTTACGAGGCAATGAATATGTACCAGAGGGCTCACAGGTAGTGTAGGAGGTCATTGCCACATAGTCAGATGGGACACAAGAAACACAAACAGTTCCGCACATCAGCAAGTTCCTCACGCTGCTTGTGCATGCTGTCCGTCAAAAGAAATCCAAAGCTGGTGCAATTCGGATCAGCAGACAGTCTCAATTGTTGACAACAAATGACTACACGAGGCTGTTAATGGGGCAAGAGCAAAGGAAGAAAGAGGCCGAGGAGATAAAAGCAAGAAAGAGACAATAGAATGAGGAGAAAAGGGCAACAAAAATTGTGGCAACGGAGTTGAAGGAGAATGCTAGAATTGAGGGCATACTGTGAAAAGAAAAAGAGCAGCAAAAATTACAACAAAAAAAGGATAGAGATGCGAAAAAAGGAGCAAGAGAGGCTTCGCAAGGAACAAGACCGAAAGGAAAAAGAGATTGAGGAGGCACAAAGGGATTTACAAAGAGAGAGGCGGTTAAGGAACCCTTCTATTCCATTGTTTCAAAGTAATGGAGTCTTCCGTGATATTCTCAAAATTAATATCCCTTAGTTCTCCACAACTATGAATTATTCAATCCTCTCCCAATTTGACTTCAGGGGCACTCAATATCCATATCAATTTGGCACTCAGGATGTACAAATGTGTTCACCACCGCCCCCAACACATGTCACTTGCACCCAATTTACCACTCCAAGTCCCACTCATGTATGCAACACTCCTTGTCAAGTGGAAGGGGACGAGAACATGGCAATTCGTACCCCAACCAACCAAGATCCATTTCACAATAGCAATAGCTAGATGCTGCATTTTTTTAGGTTTTCACATGCAATTCAAGTTTCATACACTTTAGAAGTTTTGATATTTACAAATGCACCGAAATTGTGGACAGGTGTAATTTTTTGATAAATACAAATTGATCGTTATTGTTTTGGTTTGTGAAGTAATATGACCAGATTTCAAAAAGTGTTGTATATAATTTGCAATGTGTGTTATTGTTTTGATTTGCAATGTATGCTTCTTCGTCGACAATTTTAAATATATGATAATTACACATGCATTGTTATTGTTTTGATTTGCAATGTTTGCTTCTTCATTGACATTTTCTATTCCTTTTTAGATCTAATTTTCCATGTGGGAGGTTGATATTTGTCCACATGTTTTAAAAATAAAAAAAGACCCGTCAAATGATATGTAGGCACCTCGGGTGCCACTTCCTGTGTGACATGACGTTCGAAGTTGACAGCCTTGTCACACCATCTTCTCTCAATCCACCACCCTAAGAATCCACTGCGTTGCATTTATCACTCACCGCTACTTCCTATACTTGACTGTCATGTTGAATGCAAGTCTCCTCTCCTTAGCTCCATGCCACCCTGCAATATTTTTCCAACCAATCTATACATATACATATACATATACATATGAATATACATATATGTATACGTATATGCATATCCATATACATATACATATACATATACATATACATATACATATACATATGTATATAGATATGCATACATATACATATCTATATGTATGCATATGTATACACATATACATACATATTTTCCGAGCCAACCTACATTCAATGCTCCCAGTGCCTCGCTCTTCTCACCATCTTTACAACCTTTCATTCTAACGAGTTCTCATTTTTTCTTCACTTGCACGCAACTACGTGCTCGATTCATCCTCAACAAGTTTCAAACCTTTACCACAACCTACGATGCTCGGGTTTCAGTTAATAGATGGATAGACACCGGTTGGTGAATGTTACAAGCAACTTCTTTCTATTGTTATATATACATATATGTATATGTATTTACATATACATATACATATTCATATACATAGATTCATACATATGTATATGTACATAGACATAGACATAAACATATACATACCAATATACATATACATAGACATAGACATATACATATACATATACATATACATATACATATACATATACATATACATATACAATTCAGTCATGCAACTATTCTATCTTTTTTAAGTGCCATTGATGAATTTGGGGGTGGCTTTTTTTTTCATAGGTGATGCTTCATCTTCAATTCAATGTAAATGAATGCATATATATTATTCCACTGTGATTCAATTCAGTCATGCAAATGAATTCATGTAAGCAATGCTACAATTTTTCATTTTAGTAACAAACAATATAGTTGGTTGTTTTTATGCCATTCATAAACTTGGGGTTGTTCTCTTTTTCACAAATTTTGCATGTAAGCAATTCTATATACATATGCACATATATATACATATATGTATATTTAAATATATATACATGTATACACAATATACATAAATGTATACATATAAATACACAGACACACACACACACATACATAAAATTGTATGTTGTTTCCGTGCCATAGATAAATTTGGGGGTGTCCTAATTTTCAAATGAATGCATATAAGCAATGCTGCAATTTGTCATTGCAGTAACAAATAATATTGTTGGTTGTTTTGATGCCATAGATAAATTTGGGGTTCTCTTTTTCATAGGTTCTGCATGTAAACAATTCTATATACATACACATACACATCCACATCCACATCCACATATACATATACATAAAACATACACATACAAATATACATATAGGTTATTCTTCATCAATTCAGTCAACCAAGCAATAGAGACATAAATATATTCTTGGTAAGAAAAATAATGCATGTAAGCAATTCTATATACATATATGTATATGTAAATATACACATACACCATACACATACACATACACATTTATATACACATTTATATACACATACACATTGGTTGTGCTTCATCAATTCAATCATATAAATATGGTTGTTTTGTGAATGTAGACCGTAAAAAATTAGATGTGCACGTATCGATTCCTCTCACCTATAGAGTCATATGTATTCTTGCATTCAGTAATGAATCAGGGTGACTTGATTTTATGAATGCTTGTCTGATGGCAACCTACGCCACACGGGTCCACAATTCCATTCGAATTGTGAAGTGCTGCATAGGTAACCATTGAAAGCCTTCACAAAACCAAGTCCCCTAAGTGATTCAAATACAAAGCTACAATAGTTACATGATTCAATTAATGTACCCTAACTTATTAAAAAGATAATACCCCCAAATGAATCAAAACACCTATAAAATAGAACACACTTGCAATTAATCAAAGGAACCTAAAATTGATAGAATTGTTGCAGGGCTGATTTGATGAAGGATAACCTATGCAAAAGAGAACCCCCCCAAATTAATTGAATAGTAGACCTTCATGTTGGAACCATGAAAAGAATTGTAAATTCCAACCATACAAATATTAAACACAATTTGTAGTGTCAAAGTTTGTGCAATTGTTACAAGATGTAATGGTTTAGGGAGACTTGATTTTCCCAAAACCTTTGTAATGGTAATCTATGTTGCACTTTGTCCACAATTGGACCTTTCAATTGTGAAGTGCTACATAGGCAACCATGAAAGGCCTTAGGAAAACCAGGTCCCCTAACTACATGTTCTAACAAATCTTTATTGCTCATTATTGTTCTGTGGTAATACATGCGGATACTTGAAGGTTTTCATGGCTATTTGAAGTGGGAATTATTTGAATTTGATTGATGGTTGTTTGGTGAATCTGATTGATTTCGACCATTAATTATTTAGTTGATTAGTTTGGTGTATTGTTTGCAATTGTTTCCATAATTTTGTATTTAATAATGGGTGCCTTACAACTTGTAAAAATGGAAGCAGATGGGATTCTAGAGTTCACCACGACTACGTTCGCACCCTACTTGGCGAGATGGGATAGACTCATGCTGATATGTGTTGTAGGTTTCATGATTGATGAGACAGGCAAATGCATTTGCTTGTTGGTTTGGTTATGCTACGATGTGAAACATGGTTGTAATGGGTTCACCGGTCATTCAAAGATGGGTGAGATGGGTTTGAATTGTATTGACTTGGCACCTTGTTTACGTTGTGTAGTTGTGATTAATGTGAAAGTGACACCTGCATTGGTGCAATAGTTGGGTTTACCAGTTTATGAGGAAGGGTGCATGTCTTAATGTTTGGGCTGTTTAAATTCCATGTTAGAATGCTACTTGTTATATGTCAAATACAAGTTGGATACACTTCATTATGTTTGTCTGCCAACGTGTACTTGTTTTGTTTTGAAATGAATGTTATTAAGTGTGCATTTTAAATCTGATTTATGTTTGATGTCATTGTGCCTATTTATGAATGATTTTTTTTTTAAAAGTTGTGGAGGACCGGCATATAGGTGCACATCATATAAAGTAGAGGACACCCCCAAATTAACCAATGACACCTAAAAAAGATACAATTGTTGCAGGTCTGAATTTATGAAGCATACACATACACATACACATACACATAAGTGAATTAAACACGACTGTAGAGTAGTATAGCAAGGGGCAGCGAGTGATAAATGCAACACAATGGAGTGTTAGGGTGGCTGGCTGAGAGAAGTAGACGTGGCAAGGTTGTCCACTTAAGACCTCTTCACACATTTATACACACACATTTACATTTACACATACACATTTACACATGCATATTTACATAGACATAGACATAGACATAGACACATAGACACATAGACATAGACATAGACATACACACAAACACTGACATAGACATAGACATAGACATAGACATAGACATACATTGCCATCATTGTGAAGAAAAAATGAAAAGTTGCTAGAATGAAAGGTTGTAAAGTTGACAAGTGTGCGAGGCACTAGGAGCATTGGATGCAGGTTGGCTCGAAAAATATGCAGGATGTCGTGAAATTAGTATATGTACATGTATATGCATATGTATATGTATATGTATATGTATATACACATATACATATACATATACATACATATATAGACATATTCATATACATATACATATGTATATAAATATACATAAACATATGTATATAAATGTCTATACATATGCATATATATAAAGAAGATGCAAAGACCTTAAGCATATACAAGTTGGATACACTTCATCATGTTTGGCTGCCAGCATCTAATTGTTTTGTTTCAAAATAAATACAATTACGTGTGCATTTAATATCTGATATACATATACATATGTCTATGTATATGTCTATACATATGCATATACATATATATAAATGAGTAAACCTGCATTTAATATCCGATATGTGTTTGATATCATTGTGCTGTTTTTTTTGATCCATAAAAGTAGAGTATTTGTATTGAAAGAAAATAACGGGTTACAATTAGTAGCACCTCATAGATAATGTTCAAAACGACATCATAGTTTGGCCCTCCATTACCCATAGAGCCAAACCAAAGTTTGATAAACACTTAAAAACCAGGACCCGACACCCAAAATACTACTTAAAACTAGACAAGCCACTATAATGGTGAATGTAAACTACTGCATTCAAGTTCCACCCAACCACAAAACCTATTCAAAAAATTGAAATCCCCGACTTACATGAATTTGTTTAAAACCACAAAATCTGCAAATTCCTCTTGCCAGTCCTCGTGATCCACCCGCATCATCCCAAAGTGTTTCTTCAAGAAAATGATGGCCATTGCCGCTATGGCTCTATGCCGCATCAAATTTGTCCCCTGCATGTCTAGAAGGAATGGGTAAATTTTGATGGTGTCCTCCACCCAAACTCGCTCCACTTCACATGGTCGAGGGCACCCTTTACTAATTATTGCCACTCGTAGCACCTCGTCTATGCCTTTAGTCAATTCCTTCTTGAAAATTTTCAATACCAGTTGCTTGGCTTCGGCCTTCAGAACCAAATTGTCCAGAAGGGAAGCAAGGAACCCATATGAGATGTGGAGATTATCTCTCCCATACTCCTTGGCTTCTAGATGACCCAAACCCAACACCATCTTTACCGCCACAATCACCAGAGGATCATATTTCAACAAAATCCTCTTCAGGCGTTGGTCTATTATTTTCTTGAATGAGCTTTTCCCTTTCGACTTGCCTAAGGAAATTGGTGTGCCTGCCCCGAAGCGAGCTAGACCTGCAACATATACTTCCACCATGAACTTGGTGCATTTCGCCATTCTACACCTCCTATTCACTACACTTGTGGCGAGGATGGACCAAGCTCTGTTCTCACACTTTCGCTTCCAAAGGCAAGGCAAAAAACTATCGTTACAAAATCAATGCATATACAAGCTTGCCAAAAATTAATGCACCTATTCCGAAAACACCGCCACCTGCTTATCGTACTTTTTTCTTGAGGCGAAATGTCAATCCAAAGCGAAGAGCTCAAAAATCATGGAAAACCATCATTAATGAGAGTTGCCGCCAACCTGGGGGATGCCAGAACTGTATGATCCCCTTATGGCTGAGCCCACGGTTTCCACTTGCACTGCCCCACGATCACCGACCTCTGCAGTTTCTTTTACCACATCCACCATGGCATACAAGCCACCTCCCTCCACCTACTTGGAGGGGTGCCTACCCTACCTCCCACAATATCATCGTGCTTTTTATGCAAGAGTTTTTTCCTAACTTGTGGAGGACTGACGTACCACTATGGGAAATTATTCATTGGTAGAATAGATGGCTAAATTGATGAAGTGAAACTTACAAACAAGAGAAGACCCCAAAAATTATCTATTATACCTAAAAAAGGTACAATATATGCATGACTAATTTGATGAATCGAAACCTAACAAAAATAGAACACCCCCATATATTTCCAAGGCATGAAAAGAAGGTACAATAATTGGATGACTGAATTGATGGAAAATAACCTATGCAAAAGATAACAGCCCCAAAATAATCAGTGGCACCTAAAAAAAGATACAAACATTTGCATTACAAATTTAATGAAGTAGCACATATGATAATTGTAACACCCCTATATTTATCAATGACACTAAAAAAAGGCTACATAGTTGGCGAATGAATTGATGAAACGTAACCTATGAAAAACATAGCACCCAACAAATTTCTAATGGCACCCAAAATTGGTAGAATACATTAAGACTAACCATGATGAAGTTGAAGTTACAAACAAGGTAACACCCCCAAAAATATCTACGGTACCTAATCAAGCAAAACCTATAAAAAAAATAAGACCCCCAAATTTTTGTAATGCAAACAAAAAAAGCTCCAATAATTGCATGTTTGAATTGATTAATCCTAACCATTGGGAAACATAACACCCCCAATTTAATGAATGTCACCTAAATAAAATAGCATTAATGAATGAATGAAGTTGCACGTATGAAAAACCTAAACCCCCAATTTTATCAATGGCACGTAGAAATGGTACTGAACAACAATAATTGAAACGTGAACACTAACCCATGACTGTAATGGCTGTAATGAAGAACAATATAAAGATTACAGATGGAAAACAATAAGAGTATAAAAATTATCACATATGTATATGACTAAATTGATGGAGCAGAACCCATAAAAAAATAACAACAACATATTTATCTATGGCACAAAAACAACATACATTTTTAAAGTCACTGAATAGATGAAGCAAAACCTAAAAAAAGATTAACCCAAATTATTATTTTTGGTTAATGAAACAAAGAACACAAGCCAACTAAATGATAATGCAGAACCTATGAGAATAGGATAAGCAGAGTCAATGATAATGCATAACCTATGAGAATACAATAAGCAGAGTCAATGATAATGTAGAACCTATGAGAAAACGATAAGCTTTGTCAATGATAATGCAAAACTTGTGAGAATACGATAAGCAGAGTTAATGATAATGAAAAACCTATGAGAATACAATAAAAGAGTCAATGATAATGCAAAACCTATGAGAATAGGATAGTCGAAGTCAATGATAATGCAAAACCTATGAGAAAGAATACGATAACCACTGGAGACATTTATTATCTACGCTTATGGTAATATATGGTAATATCAAAGGCACCTACAAATAGTACTCAATAAAAATAATCGAACAAATATCGAGGACAATATATTTGGTTTAGGTGAATAGTAGAACACATATTTTAGGAGATTGTTAAATGATCAAGACTCTCCACCTAGGGACTAGGCCCTTGTTTGTGTGTCAAAGATACAAGAATTGAAAAACTTTACATTAAAAAAATAGGCTATTTTAAATTAAAACAATTTATATGAGATGTGAGAGATTAATAGTGTAACCATTGTAGTCCAAAGGAAAATTCCATATTAATTTGCTCATATATCAATGTCTGGTTCTAAAATTTAAAAATCTCACACTTAAGTAGTTATATTCTTTTTAATCTTTCTATGGGAGGTGGGAATACTAATACTGTTATTAGGTTTTATAATTTGATCAAATATAAATCCATGAAAGAACATAATGAGAATAACATGGAATTATATGTTAATAATATATATATATTTTCTCAAAATTGTTTCAAAAGATCAAAATTACGTTATGAATTATTCTATTGGATAATAGTTGGCAATGGTCGTATTAGCATGATACAAGCTATTGGATTCATAATTAATTGTGTAATTGATGGAATCCTTTTAAATCTATTTATTTTGACTATAAAAAAATTAAAAATGTAGCCAACTATTTTCAAAGCTTAGGAGTGGAAAACAGTAAGAGTAAAACTATGACTGTAATATTTGCAAAATAAACCCTAGGGAAACAAAAATGCTAAACTATGAGTGTTATATTTGCAAAATAAACCCTAATGAAAGAGAAATGCCAAAATATGAGTGTAATATTTGCAATATAAACCTTATGGAGAAAAACCCATATAAACAAAAATACAGCTTCATCTATGGCAAGGAAACAACGAACAATATTGTTAATGAAAGAAGAAAACAACCCCAAAAATTTCAACGGCGGGCAAGCAACCAACGATATTATTATCTATTCTATAAAGAGAGCGATGCTTGAACAAAAGATTAATTTCCAAAGATTTAGTGTGTTTATGAACACAAATAGGACAATGTTCATAAACACTAAACTTCAACAAAAAAAATGATTTCTGCAACACCAAAAGTCCAATAAAACAAACAAAAATTGCAAAGAAAACTCAAAAAACTGAATAATGGCGAGCCTTAGTGAGAAAGCTCACTTGGGTTGAATGAATTGATGCACGATTCAGACAACAGCTGAATCTTGATCACGCAACACCATTCACACAACTTCACCTGGGCAAATCCATGAGGTAAACAACTGGTTTGAAGTTCAAAATCATTCACAGCGTCGTAACAAATGGCGATTACCTTCATGGCAGGGAGGAACCCATTCATTGCTTGCATGGCGGAAGTGGAGCTGCTGGTAACATTCACTAACTGGCGTGTACCCATCTCTTAACCAACTCCTACCCAAATACGAACCGATCTCCGAGCATCACAGGTTGTGGTAAATGTTTGAAGGTTGCAAATGGTGAACCGAGCAGATTGTGGCGTGCAAGTGAAGAAAGAATGACAACTTGCTAGAATGAAAGGCTGAAAAGCTGGTGACAAGAGCGAGGCACTGGGAGCATTCAATGTAGGTTAGCTCAAAAAAAATGTGGGGTGGCGTGGAGCTTAGGAGAGGAGACTTGCATTCAAAACAACAGTCAAGAAGTATAGGAAGTGGCGGCGAGTGATAAATGTGACGTAGTGGATTCTTCGGGTGGAAGACTGAGAGAAGTTGACGTGGCAAGGCTGTCAAATTTGGATGCCGAGCCACATAGGAAGTGGCACCCGAGGTGCCTACGTATCAGTCGATGGGTCATTTTTTTGATTTGTAAAATGCTTGGACAAATATCGTCCTCCCACATGGCAAAATAATTGAAAAAGTTAAAAAAAAAAACTTTATATTGTTTAATTCATTTTTTCATAATGGGTATTTGCAAAAAAACAAGCCACGTGGACCATGCGATTTTGGGTGCGTAGGTATCACCTCCTCTCCCCTAGATCAACCCACATCAAAATTAGGTTTTTGAAGTTCTTTATTTTGACGTCAGATTTATGTGTTGGTGATAGATGGTTCAAAGTTCAAAACATTATAAAATATTTCAAATTTTGAAAAGTAGATTGTTTTGGGTTCAAATGCCCATCTTCTCCTTGAATATTATGTTTTTTTGCATGTGGTTTACATATAATAGCATGTACCCGATGGTTAGTCAAATTTGAGGTTTTAAAATCATTATGAATTTCTTTGTAAAGGGAAATCAAAATCTATTATGTTGTGGGATTGAACTAACAACCACTAGCTAGTGAATGCCCTCAAATTTCCCTTTTGATATATTTCCTATAAAAATTGTATTTCTTTTCTCAACAGTAAGTTTGAGATCAAAATACCTTGCTTGAATAAATGATGATTTGAAGTAATTAAGCTTGTAAATTTCACAAATATATTTAGTTTGTCCTGGAAAAGTCCTTATGTGAAGCTAGTTTGTTGAAATACATGGAACAACTACAACTCAAACTTAGGACCTGTCATTTGCATTTGTTGGGTATTGCTCCATTAAGCCTCCACCCATTCACATGTTAAAGTTTTGATTTTATTTGGATTGAACCTCCAAGATTTGAGCTTAAGACGCAAACAACTTGAGTGAGATACCCACCAAGGGACTCAAACCTAAGAACCCCTATGAGCACATAGGGGTTCTTTTCCACTGAGATATTGACCCTGCACAGGTTTGAGCTTTTTCAAAGTGTGAAGTGAACCTCCAAATTAGTAGGCCATTGAAACTCCTGTTTATTTAAAGAGTTTTTATCACAAGATAAAGGTGATAGCTCTATGGAAGGCTATTGTAACAAGTATAATCATAAGCAAATAGAGAAATTAATGCTGAAATCATGTTTTGTGGGTTTCTGGACATGGTTTAATATTCCTTTATTAATGCAGGTTACCAACTGATTTTAAAAAGATCTTTGACATGTTTTCTGATAAAATTTCTATTGAAATGTGATTCTTGACTGAAATCTTATTGCAGTAAGATACTGCTTTGTGGCTATGGACTTCTTCAGACATTTGTAAACTTAATAGTATATTGTTATTGAAATCTATTTTGTTACATGCAGGTATCAAGACAAACGATTTCTATGTTTTAGTTTGCATATAATCATCATGTGAACATGATATATAAGAACCACTTAAGATCTGACATTTTCAACTTTGTAGAAAAAGGCAGTTATGTAGAGAAGAATTTGGATGTAGTGGACCTTTTCACTTGTTCATGCATTTCCTAAGCTTGCATTAACTTTGAACTAGAGATTGAACCTTTCCATGCTAGGTCCCTTTCCATGTTAGGTCCTTGCTGCTTTTACAGTCAAAAGGTTTTTAGCGTTCTTATCTCGCTTCATTGATATCAGAAGCCTAAGGATTGCAATAGTTTGAAAGCTTACAAAATATCGAAACATTAGTGATATTGATAGAATGCTCAGAACAATTACTTTGAGATTATTTCCTGTTGTGTAATAAGTCTATTGGCTATCAAGCAATGCATTATTATTTGCATTTTAAAGAATTTAATTATTTAAGTATAATGTCTTTTGAAAACTTTGATTCTTTTATTTGGAAAAAGTTTAATGGTTTAGCTTTATATATTTTTATTAGTTGAATTTTTATAATATCACCTTAAATTTAAGTTTTTGGTGTCACCAAGTTTTGGAAACTTACAATATTGTTGCTCCAAAGGATTTGGGATAAGTCCAAGTATCTTATAATATCACCTTAAATTTAAGTTTTTGATGTCACTAGGTTCTGGAAACTTACAATATCCTTGCTTCAAAGGATTTTGGAGAAGTCCAAGTATCTGAGATAACTTCTTCGTCACTTGTTTCTTCTTAAAATATTTTTTAATTATTGGAAAGAACTCAACTGCTTGGTATAAACATCACAGTTCTACTAAACTAATGATTGAATCAAATCGATAACAATGATGGGAATTATCTATGAAACTATGGAACAATCTACTTGTAAAATACTCTAGAAATCAATACTTGTGAAACATTCTAGAATATTCTATATAAATTACAATCGATTTAACCATTGCATCTTCTTTTGATCCAAGTGCTAGTTTATTTACGCTATTAACCTCATTTACCTCTCAACATGACACAAAAACATCATTAATATTATATTTGATTGTGCAACTTCTCCGTAAGGGCTTTTCCACTTAGAAACATTGTTTAAACTTGAAGGGTGCACATTCACATGTATTTGCAACATTGGAAGATGAAGACAACCATTTTGATCAGTGTGGTGGTTGATGGTTAGTTATCATTTCAATGGTTTTTGCAAGCTCTTCTTTACCTTGCATTCTTGAAGCAAAAGACACCATTAATGTTGATGATGTTAGAGTTCGATGATTGTGGATCTAAAGGATATTAAGAGTGAACACATCTATTCAAAATATTACTATGCAATCATCTACACATCAAAACCTTAGTTGACAGTTATAAGAATTTGTGTTTGAATGGTCATTTATGAGGGGATGGGAACCCTTGAATGTGTGAGTTTTCATTATCGTGTATTGCAAATGTACCTAGTTTGTATTATTTGCAGCTGGTTGAAGATTCAAATAGTTAGTTTGGATTGTTGTTATGGTCATTGCAAGTGTTGTCTAGTATTGTAAGTGCTGTATAGTCTTTATTTGAAAGTAATGAGAGGAATTTTACACATAATATGCTTCAATTCACTTTGATTCAATACATTTGCATATATGTAGGATTTGCATATCTTATATTATAGGATGGTTGTTCTACTTTCTATAACCACTCTTCTATATTTGCGAGTTGTTAAAAGAAGTCTATAAACATTTATTCATACAATCTTGATATATTATACACACATGATATTTAGCAATCTATAACAAGCCCAATGATGTAATATTCCTAACACCCTCCATATTATATCATTTTCTAAGTGGGGATAAGTGGACCAACAAATCTACTTGTGATAAGCAATGGTGGAATTAGCCTCACTATGCTTACTAGAATTTCATTTGAGGATAGGGATAAACACGTCTACCTATGAAGCTAAGGATATGGAAATACTCTAGCCAAGGTACTACAAGTTTGGATAGAGACAAACACATCTATTCATCATTAGTTATGAATAGGGACACACACTTCTGCTCACAACAATTATGATTAGGGACACACACTTCCAATCATAATCACCAAACAAATGTGACTAGATACAAACACTTTCAATCACACATGCTATCTTGTGAATGGGGACAAACACATTTATTCATAAAAAACCAACAATTGTGATTGGGGACAAACACATCCAATCACAAATACAAACTTTTTATTTGATTTAGAAAATACATTCCTCCTCATTGTTCTCATGTGGAGGTTCTTTGGTGGCTACTTCAAAAAAATATTCTTCATCATTTCCTGCAACCATTGTTTTATTTGAATTTAGCTTTCCATCAAGGAGATCCTTGTCATGTTGAATGTAGTTCATAATGATGTGTGCATTTTTCTTGCAATTGTAGCACAAAATTCTATCCTTTGAGAATTTATTTTCCTTTGAAGTAGAAGAACTGGATTTTAGAGGATGGTTAACTTTGTTTTTGACAAGCATTGTAGTTTCCTTTACAATTGACTCATTTTTCTTGGTTCTTTCATCAATCAAAGTAGAGACTATGTCTTCTAGAATAACATCTACTTTGTTTAATGTGAACAAAATATTTCCATAGCTAGGAGGCATGCTACTCAACGAAATGGCCTTTGCATCATCATCATCTATTTTTGGATTTTATACTAGGTAGTTGGTTTATCAAGGAATGAAACTCATTGATCTTAGAGTAATCATGCATTAGCTAATAAATAATTAATTATTAGTTTAATTGATTATTATGCACTTAAGCTAAACTTAGGAGTGCTTTTTCATGTTAACTAGAGAGCTATTAATAGATCATTCTGTCTCATCACATATGATGTTGACACTTTTTATGATCTAATCCCTTTCTCATTTAGTGTTGCTTCTATATAAAACTTAACCCTCTATATTATCTCTCTAAACTCTTGAATTATGTAGCTTTTTCTTGTTGATGATATTGAATATTATTGTTTGCAGCTCTCTTGTGTGGAAGGTGCCTTTGTTCATTATTTTATCTCGTGGCTTGCATTTTTCACAATTCTAACATGGTATCAAATGTGGATTCAACGAACCCCTTCTCGATTTATGAGGGTTTTTCTTCAACAAGGGTTACAAACTTCAGATTTGGACTCTACGTTTTTTTTACAATTTTTGGAGGTGGATAATTTTTAGGTGAATTTTGGCATGAAAAGAACCTCATCGTTGGATTCAAGAGGTCAGTTTGAAAAATTTTGATATAAATTTTTCCCTATTTTGGTCTTGAGAGCTTTTGAGGCAATTTGTTTTGCCCCAGGGGTTATATGACCCATGTATGGGTTTGTTCGACACACAAATAAAAATAAAAAAATAAAAAAGGTACCCTGCCCAATGCAGCCCACTAAGCGGCGCCCCCTATGATCACTAACAGTGTGCTAGCCGCTTAGCAGGAAATGACTAAGCTACTAATCGCTAGTGGCTGGAGAGCCACTAGCAGTAGTCGCTAGAGTTTTTTTAATTATTTTATTATTTTTAAATAAAATTAGTGCCCCGAGGTCGTATGGGCAACTAACACCCAACCCTTGGGGGCTTATTTTTTTTGCAAAATAGGCAGAATTGGGAAAATGGGCATAACTTTTCATTCAGCTATCAACATTGGGCAAACAAGATATCATCAAAAAGCTGGTTTTGAGCACTATCCAATGATGCTGATATTTTCCTAGATTTTTCTCTTGGTGCATTCTTCAACCTATTGAAGTTAGCGGTGCTATTTTCACTCTCGTGCTCATAAATTTTGACCCATTTCTTTGTTTTTCACGATTCCAACAATGCTGGGACGATCTCTCAGAGCTCTTCATGACCATCCATGCAATTTTTCCAAATTTCTCTCCAAGTACATTTTATTCATTTTTTTGTGTTTTCACAATCTGGTGAATTACTTGGACATCTTAGCTCTTAGAAACTTCTTTTTTGTGTGGGATGACTCATTTTTAGCCATTCTATATGTATTTATGGTATTTTTTCCTATTTGGGTATTATAGACATCATTTGCATGTACTTTCTCTTTTGTAGACACACAAATAAAGTGTCATTCTAGTGTATACTTTTTGAGGATTTCACATATCCTTTTGTGCCTTTTGTACTCACAGTATGATATAACGTACTATAGGGGGATTGAGTAGGCCTTTTTTTTCCATCACACCTTTGTCAAGCGAGTGTCCCTTCCACAAAAACAATGAATCCTTGTGATTCTTGCCTCATGCGTGTGTGCCTTAGTTTGAACACCCTTTTATTTGTAGCTACTCTTTAGTTGCACGTTCATATATTCTCCTTCATGCATTTCTTGGTTCCACATAATTTTAGTGTACCTATCTTGGCTCTCCCTTTTCCACATTATGGAGGGGTTTCTACCGTTGGTTCTAATGCTTCCTTGGTTTGATTTTTTGGAGTGATCTATGTATCTAGTTCTTGTTCCTATGTATTAGGTGGATGCAACATACATGAACAACTAGTTACCCATGCATTTTAGTGAGATGGAGAATTTACCATATGGACACTTACATTTATGTTTTTGGAGGTTCTTCACTTCAACACCATATCTGTCATCTTTGAACAGTTGTCTACAACTTCTTCATGCTTCAATGATGTTCTCCATATTCCTCTTTTTTGGGACATTATTTTGGTTGGAGGCTTCTCAATCCTTCACCCTTTTTTTGGAGGCTTTTCAATCCTTCATTTGCAATTCTCTTTTGGAGAGGATTTTTTCCATGTGGTTTTCTCCTTTTTCTCTAGTTGTGAGAGATTAAATTGTTTGTACATGGGTACCTCACCAAGCCTTGTTTGTTGGGACCCATTATGCATTCTCTTTTTAAGGTTTTTAGCTACTCCCTAAGTTCATATTAAGGGGGGGGGGCATGGGGGGTGTTAGAGTAACCATGCATTAACTAATAATTAATTAATCTTTAGCTAATTATTATTCTAATTTATTCTCATACACTTAAGCTAAACTTAGGAGATCTTTTTTATGTTAACTAGAGAGCTATTATTAGATAATTTTGTAGTGATACCAAATTCTGATCCATGCACTCATCATGAAAATTTGAACATAAATTATCCATGATATGCAAATCAATATCATTCTTACATGAGCCAAAGATCTCCAATTCTGGTGTACACATCCCTTTTTGCTCTTGATTAGCCTCAAGAGTTCATCATTGTGAAAACTATGCTTGGAATCATGTGAATTATATTCATCTTGTTTATTTGTTGAAGGAAAATAAAATGGACCTATGTCATACTTAGTACCCAAAGGAACATCATCACTGTTAAATGTTATGTGAATAGGGAACAGAGGCTCATGACCCTTTTTATGCACATACCTCTGATATTCCATGGTCAATAAATTTGAAATTTGCTCACTGCTGAGTGAAAATACCTCTTCATTCACCTCATTGTTGATGTATTTTTTACTTTTCTCATCATCACAACAATACTCAGGATCACCAAGGAATGACAAATTAGATGCATTAATCTCACCAACATAGTCATTTGCTTCACAAGTTGATACAACATCTTGATTATCTGAAAATGTTTCATCCTCATCATAGAATGGATTTGAATGACAATCATGTTCTGACACACCTTGGAAAGATATCATTTGATTTTCTTTTGCTATTTCATCATGCAAGAGGTTTGAAAAAGTATGAAAATCATTTTCAGGTGTGGATACTTCTTCCTCACCAATTATGTCATCATGACATTCATCTATAAATGGATGTGCCACTTGTTCATTGCCAAGTGGACTTGACTCTTCACTTACCTCATTGCTGATGCAATCCTCAGGCAGTGTGTCCTCAACAACATCTCCAATATTGCAATCCTCCTCCAAGGTGAAGAGTTGGCCTTCCATGATCTCATCTTCATTCAAATTATTGAAAACTTCACCTGCATATGTTTCCTCTATTAGCTGCATTGTTTGATTATTTTTCTCATATCTATCAATGACATCACCATTCTTTGTGTTATTAGATTTAACATTGCTAGTATGCTCATACCTAATTTTATCTATGACACCAACCACTTCATACACCTAGTCGAGAGTAATTGGTTTCCACAACTCAAACTAATGGACTGAATTAGGCACATATATTTTCATGAATGTCTCAATATATACAAATTCATTAGGCCTAACATTAACAGGTATTTGCATATATATAACCAACATTCTTTTTAATAGAGAAAATCTAGATTCTCTAAATGTATTTTGAATTTCCTTTTGAAAATACTCATCATTTTTCTCTTTAAAGTGGTACATGAACCTACTTGCAAGTTCATTCCATGAAGTTATGCAAAGTATAAGAAGGCTGTAAAACCAATCTTTAGCATCATTTTCCAATGTTCCCACAAAAAGTTTCATGATAACGTCCTCTTCATTGATTTGAGAATTTATCACCAAATTAATGAATTGTTGCAAGTGCATATCTGCTGATTGTAAATTACATCCATTAAATTTTGGCAAATGATCTTTAACATTCGAAGGGGAAAGATGTGGGTAACCTTGAATGTTTTTGAAATCAAGTGGTTTGTATAATTCAAGATCCAATACCTTATGTTGGAAGTATATCCTCCGCAATTCTTTCCTGGCATCATAGTTTTCATTGGGAAAATAAGAATTATAGTGCATACCTCAACAAGAAATCTGGAGCAAACTTCAACCTTTATTTTTGACTAGAAATAATGTAGTTCTTTACATTCTTTATCAAGTTCTTAACAGTCGCCACCTCTTTCAAAAGATGAATGAATTTTATTTTCTGGGTTTGTTCTTCCAACAGAGTCACTTATACCTTTTGATTCTTGAGTTTCCAATGTTCTCAATTTTTTGGTGTGACTTGCATAGAAAGTGCAAATTATACAATTATAAATATCTAGTGATACTCAAACTTAAAACTGATACGACTCTTTAAAGCAAGATGGTTTTCTACCAATTTTTCTCAAATTATCCCCAATAGATTGGCAGAGCCACCAATCTGTTGGGTCCCAAAATTACAGATTGCAAACCCTAAGAGTATGCCAAGCTCTATGGTTAGGTTTAACAATGTTTTGGCTATTAGGAAAATGTGTGTTGTACACCTTGCATAATTTATTTAATGTAATTATTCTTAGGGCCACTTTATGTTGTATGTAACATTGGGACACAAGATAAAGTTGTAAAAATGTAATTATTTAATATTGGGGAAAATAATTAAATAAAGTAACCAATATTAAATGTGGGAACATGGTTTTGTAATCTCATGGTTTTAGTCACATAGTTTTGTGTAATACCACTTGGTGGTTTTGTGGGAGCTTGTGTCTATAAAAGCAACCACAAGGGTAGTTGTTTAGGTTGATCAGCTAGAAAATTAGCTCTTGTTAGTATTTGTGGAGATTTGAAGCATGGCATGGGATGTGTGGTTGCATGCTTGTTCACATGGATTGCATGGAGAGGGCTTGTTGCTTCAATGGTGTTCATGGAGACTCTGAAGATGTATTGTAATCATTATTGCTAAATAATACATGAGAGATGGATGTTTTTGGAGGTTGGGTTTTTCCCTCTTGAAGGTTTTCCTAGGGTATATCTTGTGTCATATTTTCATGGGTATGTTGTCTATTCTCTTGCATGTAGATTTTGAGTACTTATTTGCATAGAATTTTTTTTGGTTATGTGGAAATTGTCTTTGATGGTTGCAAGTTTCTAACATTTGGTATTAGAGCCATGGTTGTGGTTGTATAACCCTAGATTGAGAAAAATCTTGTTTAAGTTTGAATCTATGCATTACATGAGAGAATCAAAGCTATGGAAAGATATGAGAGTTTTGCAGGTTCTTTATTGCAGATCTGAGGGTTTTGGGTTTGCTGTTATGATGGGTTGTTTATAGATTTGGGGTGAGAAATTTTGGGTGAAAAATGGGTTTCCTGGTTTTGCATTCAAGTGGGTGTTTTATGGGGGAAAAATTACAAATGACCTCCTGGGACAAAATAGACCTCATGGTTGGATTCAAGTTGGCTGAGAGACAAATTTTGATATATAATTTGCCCTATTTTGGTTACTGAAAAAATGCAATTTTTTTTGTAAAATACCCTATTTTTGTACTCGTACGACCTCAGAAAATATAATATTAAAATCTAATTTTTTTTTTCACGGGAAAGGTTGTTGTTAGGTTTTGAAAATATTAAAATATTATCTGCAAAAGAAATCGAATTGAAAAAGTTAGAAAATTCTTAAAAATATATATATAAGTTTTTTGGGGGAGGGGCCGACCCCACCCCAACTCTGCAGCGGCCGATGGTATAGTTGGTATATATATAAAAGTTTTTGGGGGGAGGGACCGACCCCACCCCGGCTCTATAGTGGCCGATGGTACAGTTGGTACCGCTAACAAGGTTTGGCGAGGCAAGAAGAAAACCCTACTGGCTTAATAAAATTACCGCCATTCAAAAAAATTTATTAATAATTTTTTTATTAAAAATTCCGCCATTTGACATGTGACCCCACCGGATTTCAAAAGGGGATTAAAATGTTTTGAATAATGGCTGGCGAGTCTGGAGCCATAGGGGGAAGACGTTTTTTTTAATATTTGGAAATTTAAATGAAATGAAATATTATTTCGGGTCTGCCACCAAGGGAGTGGTGCTGCCCGGGTGGGGCTGCCGCCCAGCCACCAAGGGTGGCTAAACTTTTTTGCCTTGGGTTCAAACTGTTGTTTTACTTTCGAGGGGCATAAATTTTTCCCAGGGTGTCCTTTTTTGCTCTTCTTGGACTCGTTGGAAAGATGATTCAGTGATTTATGCTGTGATGCCAATTTTTTTTTGATATTTTACAATTTTGATAATGTTTTGCTAGTTGGAAGTTAGGTGTTCATTTTGAGCTTCGAGAGGTGATATCGGGTGCATACAGAGTCAAAATTTGGACTTCGAATAGTCGATGAAAATCTTGTTCAGAGCACTACATAGTGGATCAGGTTTGGAGTTGTTTTGGAATGATTTATTTGCTAATATTCTATTATGATCTGTTTATGAGTTTCTTTGACTATGGTGATACTATGAGCCTATGGATTATCGGATCTAGAAGATTTGATGTTGGATTCAATGTATAATCAGTTGTAAATCTCAAATTATTATATTTTTGACATGGTTATCAGTATTTGGTTGGATTTGTATGTCGCATTGTTGTATCTACAAGTTGTGCAATTTTGTAGGCACTCTATACTTACATATTGCATTTATGACCTGAACATGGGGTGTCTATGCCCATATATATATTTTAG
Organism: Sequoiadendron giganteum; assembly: GCA_007115665.2. Lineage (NCBI taxonomy): Eukaryota > Viridiplantae > Streptophyta > Pinopsida > Cupressales > Cupressaceae > Sequoiadendron > Sequoiadendron giganteum. The sequence goes on from CM021103.1 coordinate 706,750,205, forward strand.
TGTTGATGCATATTCAGTTTGGTGGCTTGGTTTAGTCACTTGGTTTGTTGTTTTGGTTGTCATATTGAGGAGGTGAGATGGTATTACCAGGTACAGTAATGATGTGAGACCTATGTAGTTGACTATGTTATGTAGATATGTGGACACGGTTGGTTTGAATTGTTGGTGGTGTTGGATTGGTTCCTAATTATGGTTGTGGCGGTGTATCTTCTTGGTATGATGATCATGGCCATTTTAATTTGCCTTTTGGGAGCTCTTGTTACATTTGAGTTCTTTGGTTGTGTGAGGGCCTTTGGTTGATCTTAATTAGGAGATTGTTATCATGATGTCATGGATAGCTTGATTACACTTTTCAGTGAGAGATTTTGATAGTGATGGATTGGAGGTGATTGGATATGTTTATGATGGTTTGTTGGCGGTTGTAGGTATCTTCTTGGCTTGGAGATTTTGGTTCTACTTGTTATGTTATTGACATTTCAGTTGTGTGTGTAGACTTGCATGATATTCATGGAGAGGATGATTGTCACGATGCCATGTGTGACTCGATATCATAGTTCAATGGGAGTTGTTTGCAGTGATGTGGATTCACCATTTGATGGTGGATGATCTTCTACAGTGATTATTGGTGTCATGGATGGAATCTTGGTTTCTACTTCTATGCAATAAGGGTTCATTGGCATTTTTTGGTTTCATTGACAAAGGATGGTTATATTCATGTGGTTTGGATATGTGGACATCTTTGGTTGCTATGCAAGAATTCTTTAGTCTTTGGTTGAGGTGTCATGCTTTGTTATTCTGATATACATGATCCTTGTTATGATATGATGGTTATGTTATTATGTGATGGTATACTCTTGTTTATGCACGTTAGAGTTTCAACATGATATAGGTACTTGTTATGTTCTTTGCATCACATGATATTCTTTGAGGAGGTGTGAGATCATGATGTCATGGTTATGATCCTGATTGACGATTGGATATATGACTATTGATCTTGGTGGTTCTCTTGGTATTGGGTACATTGATCATTTTCTTTATTACTTCATAATGGTGCTATGTTGCATTTGGATTTTAGCATGGATTGGTTGGTTATAGGTACTCATGGATACTTGGAGACATAGGTGAGGCTTGAGTTCTCTTATGGTTAGAGACATGTGTTGAGATGGTTACTCTTGATGAGATTTCAGTAGGAAGTCCGAGGAGCCTACACCTTGGTTGGACGCGAGTTCAACATGGACCTATAAGGAGAGTGTTCTTGGATGAGTCATGATGACTTGGACATCTTGGAGGAGCATTCTCATTCCCCACTCTTGGTCTACTCGGCGGTTTCACTTAAGAGGTATTGCCCATTGTTTCTTTCAGGTGCTTTATGATTTATGTTTTATCTTCTCATGCATATGGATCTTAAGCTATGGTCATATGGTTTTGGAGGGTTCATTTGAGGAGTGTTGACATGTTTATCTCCTTATGCATTGTGATTACATTCATTGATGTTGAGTTTAGGAGATGTAGTAGACTTATTTCCTTAATTGGGAATGGATTTAGTTTGATCTTCTTTGGCTTGAGAGGCTTACATCCACGTTGATTACATGATACATTTGTTCTTGGTGATTGAATGGTTGGGTGTTGTTATGGATTTTATTTTGGGGTGTTGTGGACGAGATCATTCTTGACACAATTGGCATTTAGAGGTGTATGTAGAACAATTTTCTACAGGTAAATGATGTGCAAAGTTTCTCTCTTTGGTCTTGGTTATCTTCTTGTATGTTTGGTTTCACATTACATTGGTTTGAGGTTTTTTTGGAGCTATTGTGATCACTAGCTAGTGGTCATGTGTTTTCACTTATGTTCTTGGGTGATAACATGGAGGTTCCTTTATATTTTTCCTTTGTTGGGTGTGGAGAACTTAGGAGAGCTATGGAGCCTTGTGGTGAGAGTTGTTCTTACAGGTTATTGATTTATAGGTTTTGCATATCATTGTGGATATTCCTTAGTACTACATGATGTTGTTTACATTTTCTATATGATGCTATTGGTAGACTTGGTATGCCTTGATCTTTTTCATTTTTGAATTACCCATGCAGTGGGAGCTCTTGGATGTGTATGTCATTCTTTGACAGGTTTACACTTGGAGATTACGATTGCAGTTTATGGGCGTATATGTTTATGGCATGAATTTACTATGATTTGTATACCTTGGAGGTATTGATAGTTGGATGTGTTGGCACTTTCTATGGGTGCTATTTCAGCTATGGGTTTGTGTATCTTGATAGCTACTGGTGCATATTGATACCTTTGGATTGAGTTTTTGTGTTTGGGATATCAGTTGAGGCAGGACTTATGCTTTGTTATGACAGATTGTGTAATGTCCCTTACCTGTTTTTCCCTATAATTCATTTGTTGATTAGGTTTAGGGTTTCTTCCTTCTAACTGAATTTTCTTTTTTAATGAAGTAATCGTGGTTTGACATCTGCATTCACCATATTAACAAAATTTACACATACACATATATCCGTTAACATTAATATCTAGATATCCACAATATAAGAATAATCATAAATGCAATTTTAACAAGCAAGAGGAGTGCCCTGTATGGATCCGCCTTGAAGCCTTTGTGTTGGGCATGAGAGGTTGCCTCTCACAATCCTCCTTTCCCAATGGCTTAGTTCCTGCACTCTCTGGACATGAAAGTACCTCGAAAGACACTCGCCCTATTAGGACAAGGTGAAGTCCTACGGACCAAGGGCCTACAACCTTACCACCCCTATAATAGTGTAGTTTCCTACGGTGGGACCCCCACCTCTCTATGTTTAACCCATTTCTCGGGGATAGGAACATGAGAGGGGAGTTTTTTAGGCTAACCACTTGGACTATACTTCACCGCCTAATAGGGTAACAATCACAGAAAATACAATCTTTACATAAGCATAATAGATGTATTTATTATCATTCTATTTCTGATGCTTAGTAAGAGATAGTTTTGTCCATTCAATGAGATGCTTTTAAGGAAATTTTGCAATATGCATACATAGGTATATTCCTTTGTTACACTTATGACTTAAATTTGAAATGAATTTCATAAACATAAAGAAATGATAATCATTTATCCATTTGCAGTTCTGTTGTATATTTTCTTATACTATTGTCCCTATCATATTACACAAATATTAAGATGATTTTTTGAAAATAAGAGGAAACCAATATCAAAGAGCAAGCAATGATTTGTTTTCTAATGCAACTTGAACTATCTAAATGGCCTAGCTCAAAAAGATTACTAATGCATGCAAAATGATTGAAGACACGATTCTGCTCTACGTTCTATCAAGCATCATCCTCTTGGGATGACGTATTTCTCAATTTGTTTCTATAATTCTGTTCTTGGGAAGAGAGGTGAATTAATAATGAAGAAGAGAAGTCATATGAGTGAATTCATTAAATTATTATCACATGTGTATTCCCCCAATAGTTTATGCAATGAGGCCAATTACAATACAGTCAATGAGTCTAGCAACACCAATGATCAAATTAGCAATATCGGTTTCTTATATTCACAATATGCGAAATATTATTGCTAAGTGAATACATCACATGAGTTGTTGTATCTCATCACATTTTCTGATTCCTTACTCACCTCCTTCAACCTTATACTGGATTGATCATAGGATGAGGACAATTGTTAAATATACATAATTTATTTATGTTTATATTAAAAAATCATCATTACTTATAAGGCTTAATAATTGCTGTAAGTATCATTATTGTATATACATAGGCGATTCAAATATCTACTTACCCATACATATATTATATAGATATATGTATATATATACATATGATTTTATGAATAATATATCTATATATAATATATAAGTTTATATATATTATTACCCCCAACTGCTTTCAAATTACAATAATTTTTTGGTATATATATATATATATATATATAATACCTTGGTATGAATATGAATACCAATATATTTTAATATTATTAACTTACAATCACATACATCTTTGTTCTCTTCCCCGTTGTAGGCTTTTTTCCAATATGTTTGATCGGCATAGGTTATTATCTTTTCCAACCAGCTATGATTCTATTGGTTGCTGAATTGATATGTCCAATGTCCTTATTGTTTCAGATTGCTGCCTTTACATGCGATCGCAGCCTTCCATAGTCATCCGTTGCCCTCTTATTCCTCTTTCACAACTTATTTATATCTTTGTATCTCTATGAAGAGATACATTCTTCCACAAATAGACATGCCCTTTATTAAGCCTTCCTTTATGCTGATTGATAATTTTAAATGGTTTTAATAGAGTGTTTACTTTTATTGAATGCATTATGTAAATTGGTATCTTCTTTGTTTATTCTATCACTGCCCTTTAGAATGGATAACACAATTTAGTTTGTTGTTTATTATTTAATTATTTTATATTAATTTCATTTATGTTATTATTAATAAGTATGATTATAATAACATCAATTTGTTAATAATTATATTGTATATTGTATATTGCGTATTGTTGATATTTATATTATTATATTCGATAATAATAATAATATTTAAATGGTAATTACTTATATTTAAATTTTGATATTTATTTGATTTTGTTATTGAATGGCTGCCCCTATTCATATTAATATTTATTTATAGATTGAAGATATTTAACATATTTATAATAGGGGTTCTCCCTGTATTACTATATTATAATTATGATTGTATATTCTAATATTTATATTGTTAATTACTTTATTTATTAATTTATTTATATTTTTTCAATATGTTACCATTTCGGGGACATGATAGTCCACCCCGCCCAAGATTGCTTTCCCTCAAGCAATTATATTCTAAGATGTTACTCCTTGTATTGGCTTTGATAGGAGTTGGAAGTTTAACTCAAGTGATGGTTATTCTGGTTATGAGGACAATGTCTTGAATAATATTCTTAAGTTCAACTATTTATCCTTACTCTCTAAACCCACTAGTTGTGAATCCGAATAAATTAAAACCACTTGAATTAGAAATTAAGGCAGAAAACCATGAAGCTCAACCAAGCAGGCAAGTAGCTCAACCAAGCAAACAAGTAGCTCAAGTAAGAAAGCAACTAGCTCAAGCACACAAGCAAGTAGCTGAACCACAGGTAAATAGCTCAAGCAAGAAAACAACTAGCTCAAGTAAGTAAGAAAATAGCTCAAGTAGACAAGTAGGTAGCTCAAGTGCACAAGTAAGTAGGTCAAGTGCGCAAGAAACCGACTCAACTAGCTCAAGTAGGCAAGTAGGTAGCTCAAGCATGCAATCAAGTAGATCAAGAAAGTAGGCAACCAACTCAAGTAGACAACCAACCAGCTCAAGCAAGTAGACAACTAGCTCAAGTAGGAAAGCAAGTAGCTCAAGCATGCAAGCAACCAAATCAAGCAAGTAGGCAAGTAGCTTAAGTAGACAAGCAAGTAGCTCAAGTATACAAGCAACCAGCTCAAGTAAGTAGGCAACCAACTCAAGCAAGTACACAACCAGCTCAAGCGTACAAGAAAATAGCTCAAGCAAGCAAGCAACTAGCTCAAGCATACACAGGATGGCAGGAAAGATGCTCTGATACCAATATAATGTCGCTTACCTATTTTTCTGTAGAATTCATTGGTTGATTAGGTTTAGGGTTTCTTCCTTCCAAATGAATGTTCTTTTTTAATGAAGTAATCTTGGTTTGGCATATACATTCACCATATTAACAACATTTCCACATACACATATATCCGTTAGCATTAATATCTAGATATCCACAATATAAGCATAATCATAAATGCAATTTTAACAAGCAAGCAGAGTACCTTGTATGGATCCACCTTGAAGCCTTTGTGTTGGGCACGAGATGTTGCCTCTCACAATCCTACTTTCCCAATAGCTTAGTTCCTGCATTCTCCGTACATGACAGTACCTCGAAAGACACATGCCCTATCAGGACAAGGTGAAGTCCTACGGACCAAGGGACTATGACCTACCACCCCTATAATAGTGTTGTTTCCTATGGTGGGACCCCCACCTCTCTATGTCTAACTCGTTTCTCAGGCTTAGGAACATGAGAGGGGAGTTTTTAGGCTAACCACTTGGACTATACTTCATCGCCTAATAGGGTAACAATCACAGAGAAGACAATCTTTACATAAGCATAATAAATGTATTTATTATCATTCTATTTTTGATGCTTAGTAAAAGATAGTTTTGTATATTCAATGGGATTATTTTAAGGAAATTCAACAATATGCATACATAGGTATATTCCTTTGTTACACTTATGACTTAAATTTGAAATGCATTTCATAAACATAAAGAAATTATAATCATTTATCCTTTTGCAGTTCTGTTGTATATTTTCTTATACTATTTTCCCTATCATATTACACACATATTAAGATGAATTTATGACAATAAGAGGAAACTGATATCAAAGAGCAAGCAATGATTTCTTTTCTAATGCAACTTGAATTAGAAATTCAAGCAAAGCAAAGATCACCAATGTATGCAAAATTCCTGAAGACACAATTCTGTTCTACGTTCTATCAAGCGTCATCCTCTTGGGATGACATATTTCTCAATTTGTTTCTAGAATTCTGTTCTTGGGTAGAGAGGTGAATTAATAATGCAGAAGAGAAGTCATATGAGTGAATTCATTAAATTATTATCACATGTGTATTCCCCCAATAGTTTATGCAATGAGGCCAATTACAATACAGTCTATGAGCCTAGCAACACCAATGATCAAATTAGCAATATCGGTTTCTTGTATTCATAATATGCTAAATATTATTAGGAAGTGAATACATCATCTAAGTTGTTGTTTCTCATCACGTTTTCTAATTCCTTACTCGCCTCCTTCAACCTTATACTGGATTGATCATAGGATGAGGACAATTCTTAAATATACATAATCTAGTTATGTTTATATTAAAGGATTATCATTACTTATAAGACTTAATGTAATGCCCCGCCATGCAACCCTAGAGGAAGTTTCAATTCACTAAACAAGCGTACTAATTTTTTTTTTTTTTTTAAAAGAAGTAAAAGAAGTGAATTAAACCCACATGTTCAACTAAATTGACAACCTCCCCTAGGGTTACATAACTGAGATTACATAAACCCCATTAACCAACAACATTAAAAAAAATACATTGAAAGTAAATACACAAGTAATAACATTTTACATCAAAGAAAAGTACAAGATAAAGATAAAGCATTCATTTATATAAATCAGTTACAAAGGTCTATTACAATCCTCATTCCCAGAATGAGTATAAATACATAAGTCAGAATATTACAAGATCCACCTCATACACAAGAGGGGTAAAATTAACATTATAACATATGAGATACCAAGTACAAGAATCCTAAAGTAAGCAAAGAGAGATGTCCATCAAGAAGTCTCGCCACCAAGTACTGAAGATCAAGGGGACCCAACGGTTATGGTGCATGTTCCACCCAACCATGTGGTACCCGAAGGACCAACCCCCATGCTAGGAGATAGTAACCAAGTAACATGGACGAGAAACCTACCACCTCAAACCAAAGGTAGACTCATACTGATATAAACTGACTCAACCACACATATGCACAATAAAGTCAAAACTCTAATCATGGTTACATTGCTTCCAGACATAATATGATCAAGTGTGCTAAAAGAAACATACACACAACATAACACACAGTGTTATCCTAGACAGAGTGTCATCACAAGGTTTGTCATGAGATATCCTCTGGGCATTCTTCATAGGCTCCGGAAATCCTGGTGGCCTCAACCGAATCCCGGCACTCATACAAACTCAAGTGAAATCATCTATCTCTCACAGGGACGAGATAGTGATCTTTCCATTCCAAGCCTTCTCACCCACCCCAAGTCTAAACAAACCCTTGTGCCTGTGAGTGAGGTTAACTTATCTTGGTTAATGTGAACTACATCCTAATATGCTAAGTATATTTACTTTAGTTTTCAGTTGTTAAAATCACTTCTGAAGGTTTCCCAGTTTACCTCTTTGGGCTCCGGGCCCTAACAAAAGCCACTCTTCTAATTGGATAACACACTACGGAACTAACTCCAAGGGTTACTCAAGTGCTACAAAATTGCAACAATAAAACTCTCTCCAATCCTAGGAGGCAACACAAAGAATTCTACTCCAATACTAGGAGGACAAGACGAATGTAACACAACCCAAGGGAAATCAAGCAATATTATAATAAGGGAATGACCCACGTGTAACTGGAAGACTTTTACAACCCACTTCACAATAATGATTCACCAAATTAAACATTAACGAATACAATCAATGAACTCATGCATTGGCAATATAATTTCTATATTTGGTTATTCTAAAACCATGTTCCTATCTAATGCATTTTCGCAGCAAATAGAATAATGCCATTCCAAGTTTACAATTGTAACAATAGATTCCCATAACATAACTATTTTCGCAACATATGCTAATCATGGTTAATACTAGACCTAACCAAAATTGATTATCCATGTCATTTCATAACCTTATTTTAACAAAATATTAAACCCATACAGGTCAAGACAATCTTCTCATATTTAAATTTACTAAGCACTTATTAAAATCAAAATGTTTATCGTAATCCAAACGAAATTAATTATACAACGAAATCCTTAAATAATATTAAATCTACCATATATATAATATTAACTAAATTCTATATATATATATATATAAATATTATATATATATATTCATATATAATAATAAAAAAATACATATAATATATATATATATACAAATTAAAATTATATATATATAAAGTAAATTAAATTAAAATAAAAATAACCTTAAAATCGAAATAAAATAAAACAAAATTAAAAAAAATTGAAAACAATTAATAAAAAAAAAACTTAATTCATAAAACAAAATTAATAAACAAAAAAAAAACTAAAATCGACAGCACGTATTCATGGGGCGACCGGACGGTACCTCGTCCGACGGACGATACCGCCGGTACCCCAGTCCCATCAAGGCAGGTGCCGACTGTACACTATGTACAGTCGGTCGATAGACGACGTAGGGGCCGCAGTCCCCAGTGGACAGTGTGCCCCCCGTACGGGTGGCGCACTGTGCAGTGGGTACTGCATACCCACTGTATATAAAGCACAGGGGTGGGGGCCGAGCCCCCACCAAACATTAAAAAAAAAAATTTATAAAAAAATTCCGAATGACAGAAAATTTCGGACGGACGAAAATAATTTTGGACGAAATAAAATTCTGAAAAAAAAATAATTTCGTACACAGGTACGATATGCCAGGCCGTACGCGGCCAATAGAAAATGGCATAATACAATTTAAACAACAAAAATTTTATATGTATAATAATGTGGATTGTATATATCATTTCCAGAAAATGGTATATGCAATGTGTATTATTATACATGTAATTTTTTTTTTCCAGAATTTTCAAAACTAGGGTAATTGAAGAAAAAATGTATAAACAACCAGAAAATGATTTTCTTTTGCAACCATAGCAAACTTTCCAACAAAGATTAAATTCAGAAAACAATAAAACCATTCCCTTTCCTTTGTGTTTTCAAAATTTCAATGACACAAGAATAATGATTCAAAGATCTGGTTTTCTCTTCCACCATTTTTCTAATAGGGTTTGCATTTCCAAAATAAATGAATCTGAATATCAAAATAATGGAGTTTAACCTAGGGTTTCAAGAAAATTCCCCATTTGCAAATTTCTTCAAATTTAAACAAACTAGGATAAACTAGAAATATTAAAACAAGAAATAGAAAAGAAAACCTGGTTATTTGCAGCCACCAAGATTATTGATGCAGACTTTCCTTTGAGCTCTTCACAATTCTTTTTCCACAATGCCAAGAAATTTCCAGCCAACTTCAATCTACTAATTCCACCTTCTTTATAGAATTTCTCTCCCTTTTCAATTTAATTCTTCAACTAGAAATAATTTCTTAAACTTTCATCAAAATTTCTCCAACAATTTTCCTACCTATCCAAAAAATGAAGCAAGAAGAATCCCCAAATTTTCTGCCCTAAACTTATAAAATAACAATTCCAAAATAACCTAATGTAACCCTAATTCACTTTCAAATGCAAAAGTTGAATTTACAAGTTAATTTCATTTCCCTCTTTTTCAAAAGCCCTAACTTTTGACTTTTAATTAAAATTCTAATTTCTCAATAATCCCTTTTTGATTTAATTTAAACTTTACAATCAAATACTATTACATAATTATTATAAATTATCTAATAACTAAATTCAAACACAAGAGATTTAAATTTAATTAAATAAACAATTTAATTTTAATTAACTTACTCACAATTATTTATTAATTAAATTTAATCCTTTGAGATTTAAATCTAATTAAATAAATATTTTAACAAAACTAACCCACTTTCAATTATTTACTAATTTAATCCAACTCCATGAGATCTAAATTTAATAAATTAAATAATTCAACTTTAGTAAGACTACTTACAATTATTTAATAATTAAATTTAATCCCTTGAGATTTAAATTTAATTAAATAAATAATTTAAGTTTAATTTCCAAAGTCTATTTAAATATAACCAAAGAGCATAATATTAAATACTATAAAATCACCATTTCTTCCAGCCAATGCAATATTCAAAAGACCAAATCAAAGGGTTAACACATTTCGAAACATTACAAAAAGCATCCAATAAGATATATGATCCGGTGGACATTTTTCAGTGAAAATTGAAGTGTCTTAGTTTTCTCTAGAATCAGCACCATTAGAAAGAGCTCGGCGTCCTGATTCCAACGCAACTCGAACGGAGTGAAAAAGAGTCCGTTTGCATGAGTTATGGCCAGTCAAACCTTGGGTCAAACTGGGATCAGAGGGCGTCCAGGAAGTGAAAAAAATGATTGTTTCATAAATCAACAAAAATAGCGTCAAGTTGAAGAGCTCGTCGAGACGATTCCGACGGCGTTCGTTTCGTCAAAATCCGACATCGGAGGCTCAAGATACAACTAGTCAAAGTTCGGTTGACTTGAAGGTACTGATGATGACGTCATCATGCTGACGTGTCAGTCCGTACAGTACGGAAGTCAAATGGACGAATTCAGACAAAACACGTGGCAGATGAGTCAGATCATACGGACCAATCATATCATGACATGTGTCCAGCCGTACAGTACAAGCATCCCAGGTGGCAGTCCAGTCATCGGACACGTGGTTGCATCGTCAGCGCACAGTCAGCAGTGATGTGTCTCCAGCAGCGAATCATTTGCTGCCATGTGGCAGTCTCCCTGTGCAACACGTGTCTTCTTCATTTTTCCGTGGTCGGCGTCGGTTGTAAGTTGTTTGTTAAAAAGGTTGGCAGGGGATTCGAACCCCTAACCAACCTCCACCAAACTTAGCGGCTCGGCCGTTCCGCCAAATCCGCGACGCTAACTACTAATGGCGACGAATTTTGTTTTGTTATTTTAAAATTGGCATATTACTATTTAAAAGCCAGCCGGCGGGTTTGGAACCCCGAACCGGCCGGCTAGCAAAACTAATAGCCACCGGTGAGCCATGCGATGGCTTTGTAATGGTTTTAGCGTTGGTTAATTTTGTTATAGTTTCAAAACCGATAGCTATAAAAATTAAAACAAACCCCCTAATTTGAAAAATAAAACAACTATAATCCTTTTAAAGGATTAAATCGAAACCACCTCGAAACTGTAAAAGCCCGAGAATGAGTAATTAGGGGCTTAAATTTTAAGGGGGTTATTTTTAAGAAGATTTTTATGTATTTGGAGAGATAAGGTGGATTTGGGAAATATTTTGTAAATCAATTGGTTAGTAACCAATTTGAGAAAATTTTATGTATTTAAAGGGGGCTTGAGGTGAGAGTTGAGATTCAAGTTTTTTTCAGGTGATGAAGTCCTGATGCTGAGGTGACGAAAGAGAGGCCTTGTTGGAGAGTTTTCAAATCATTCTTGCCTGACAGAGTGTTGTTACGCTGCCAGAATGCTTGGAGAATGGTTATGGTGCTATTGTAATTGATTTTTGGAGTTAATCGGATCGGTCTCTCTATTGGAGTGGACCCGGAGACGTAGTCACGTTGTGACGAACTCCGTTATCAACTGTTTGCACTTCTCTTCTTCTCTCTCTCATCTTCTATCAGTTGTGTTAATTTCTGTTATGATCACCTTGATATTACTTTCATTCTGTTATTTCCTTAAGTTAATTTCATTTTAATTAACTTGAAATAATCATTGTAAAAGCATTGTAAAGGTTTAAACATTTAAACTGCAATCTAGTCTAGATCCTATACAGATCAAGTGGTATCAGAGCTCAGTTGACTATTATTGTAGTTATTTGTTTTCTTGAATGCTAACGAGATCCAGGATTCAGAAGGGTGAAGGCAAGCTTGAAGAATTTGATCCTGAGATCGGGAAGCGAAGAAGTTTTCTGAAGATGTCTGTGTCTGGAATGGAGGTTCCTGAAGAAATCAGTGAGTAGGAATTTCGAAGAGCATTCCTTGAGATGAAGGCTAAGGTGGACATTCTTTTTCAAGAGAGACAAGAGCGGAAAGGACATGAAGGAGGTTCGTCAAAGCAAGAAGATCGCAAAGACAAGAAAGGGAAACATCATGGAGATGGTGAAAAGCAACTAGATCCACCCTCTTCTTCTTCTCCTCCCTCTTCTCCTTCTTCTCCATCTTCTCCTCATTCTATTTCTTCTAATCCTTTCAAGAGTGGGTATAAGCCTAAAATTAAATTGGATGTAAAATTTGAACTACCTAAGTATTGTGGTGAATTAGATGCTGAAAAACTAGATGATTGGATTCAGCAAGTAGAAGTTTGTTGTAGAGTTCAAAACCTCTTTGATGATGCTTTTAGGATCCAATTAGCTACTCTTCGGTTAGGAGGTACAGCCTTAACCTGGTGGGAGAGTAAATCTAATGCAGAAGTTTCACAACATGGTAGAGTCAGTTTAACTTGGGCAAAGTTTGTTAATGCTCTTAAAAAGAAATTCTATCCCTTAGGTCATATGCAACAGTTAATGATGGACTGGCAAATGTTTAGGCAAGGGAAAGGTCAAACTGTCCAAGAGTACACCCATGAATTCAGGAAAAGGGCTATTGCATTGAATGTTCCTTTGTACACTCAGGACACGTTGTTGAAGTACATAGGAGGTTTGCATTCCTACCTTAGACATTCCATTTTGGTATTGAACCCTTGTAATCTGGATGAAGTGTCTGTTCAAGCAACACACTTAGAGTCAAGGGGTAAAGGATCTTTTATTGATAAGTTTGATAATGATGTAAAGAAATCTTCTAAGAATGCAGAGACAGGGAAAGGAAAGAAGACAGCTACAGTTAAGAAGGATGATAAAATTTCTTGCTCTCATTGTGACAGGAAGGGTCATGATGAAGATCATTGTTGGAAGTTGCATCCCGAACTGAAGCCTAAGTGGGCTCAAAGACAGAATCAGAAACAGAAGGGTAAGGAGAAATCCGCAAATGTTGTTATGGATCTTGGTTCCGATTCAGATGATGAAACTAAGATAACAGCTATGGGTATGAAAGGTAAAGCTCCTACTTTCAGTGTTTCCTTTGATAGTTGTGCTTCTACTTCTAAAGTTAGTGATGACTCTGAAGATGTGAAAAGGAATGAGCTTTTTCATTTAAGGGTTATGGCTAAGAACACTAAAATTGATGCACTCATAGATAGTGGATCTCAGGTTAATCTGATTTCAGAAAGTGTTGTAAATAACTTGGCATTAAGAACTACACCACATAAGAAACCTTATCCACTAGGTTGGATTTGTGAAAATGATAAGTTGCAAGTAACAAAACAATGCATCTTAAGGTTCGCAATCACTAGTAAATTTGTGGATGAAGTACAATTTGATGTAGTTCCACTGGATATCTGTGGGATAGTGCTTGGTAGCCCTTATCTTTATGACAGAAAAGCAATCTTCTACAGGCAACAAAATCATTATCATTTGTTTAAGGATGGCATTCAGTACATTGTACATTCTCACAGGGTTAAGACTGATCAATCTTTTGCAAACACAGGACAGTTAAAGAGGGTAATTAATGCAAGTACAGAATTAACTCTTATGTCTGTCAGTACAGGTGGTTCTAAACATGAACTTGGAGTAGCTAACCAAGGTCAGATGTTGCAGGATGCACCCGCAGTACAGCATGAGAAAATGATAATTGAAAGCATTGATGGATCCTTGGGTAAAGATGTTCCTATTGTAAAGGATCGAATGGTTGTTGACTTATTCTCCTTCATTTTTGCATTGGTTTTCAGCTTGATGCTAGTCAATTTTTGTTGGTTAGCGGCTATGGTAATTGATGTAGATGTTTATGGAAGTGATAACATTATGTTTATGTTCAACAACATTGTTGCAGTCTTCATTGTGCTTGTGAGCCAAGTTTTCAGATGTACATAGGATACAGGACAAGTGGGGAGGCCAAGTCCTCACATATTGTCAGAGTAAATGCCACTTTTGGAGGTCCAAAAGGTCTTCAGTGGGGAGGCCTGATCCGGTGGACATTTTTCAGTGAAAATTGAAGTGTCTCATTTTTCTCCAGAATCAGCACCATCAGGAAGAGCTCAGTGTCCTGATTCCAATGCAACTCGAACGGAGTGAAAAGGAGTCCGTTTGCACGAGTTATGGTCGGTCAAACCTTCGGTCAAACTAGGATCAGGGCCGTCCAGGAAGCGAAAAAAATGATGTCGTCAAAAGTTATCGAAGTTGGCACCATCGGGAAGAGCTCGTCACAAGCTTTCCAACGCAACTCGTTTCGTCGAAATCTGACATCGGACGCGAGAGTTATCAGCGGTCAAAGTTTTAGGTTTGACTTGGTGACCGGAAGGTGAATGATGACATCAGCGTCCGTCAAAATGACGTCAGCAGTCCGTATAAATCCGAAGTGGACCAGTCGGAAGCTGACACGTGGCAGTCCGTACTGTCCGTACATGTCGACGTGGCGTGATGATGTGGCAGGTGACGTCAGCAAGATCGACGAATCGGGCGTTGACACGTGTCCTCCGTACACACAGTCAGCGTTGAGGTGGCAGCACGGTCAGCATCCAGTCAGCAGTACGGGGCCACATCATCATCCGAGTTGGCGGCCTAGTCAGCGTCCAGTCAGCTTACACGTCATCGTATAGTCACTAGCTTCGGCAAATCATGTCTCGCCACGTGGCGAATTCTCAACGCGCCACGTGTCCCCTGTCATTGGCTCATCCGTCCGTCGGTTGGCTGTGTTTGTTAATAAAAGAGTATAACCGGCCCGCATGGGACTCGACCCGCGACTTTCTCCCCACCACTCGGCCGGCTAGCCGTTACGCCAAACAGCACGTGCTTAACTATGAATAGCCGGTAGATTATTTTGTTATTGATTCGTTTGAAATTCGTGGGAACAAACCAATGGCCGGTGGTTTGAACCCGCAACCACCGGCCCACTAAAAGGTTAGGTGGCCGTTGCGCCACCGAACGGGTTTACAATATGTATGGATATCGGTGGATTTTGAGACGGGTTTTAAAACCGAATGCCTTATCAAAATGAAAACAAACTCCCTAAATTAAAAAATTAACAAACAATCCTTTTAAAGGATTAATCAAAAACCTCTAAAATCTCCAAAGCCCGAGAGAAATGTAATTGAAGGACTAAAATAAACATTAAGGGGGATTATTAAAGATTTATTATGTAAAAGGGGGGATATTTTGAAGATTTTTAATGTGTAAAAGGGAGATTTTGAAGATTTTATGTATTTTGGAGAGATAAGGGAATATTTTCAAATCTTTTGGTTAGTAACAAAATTGAGCAAATTCTTTGTATAAAAAGGGGGCTTGAGGTGAGAGTTGGATTCAAGTTTTTTTTCAGGTGATGAAGTTCTAATGCTGAGGCGTCAAAGAGAGGTCTTGTTGGAGAATTCTTTCAGATCATTCTTGCATATCAGAGCATCGTTACGCTGCCGAAATGCTTGGAGAATGGTGGTGCTTTTGTAATTGATTTGGAGATTAATCGGATCGGTCACACTCTATTGGAGTGGACCCGGAGACGTAGTCACTCTCGTGACGAACTCCGAAATCAAACACTGTTTGCACTTCTCTCTTTCTCTCTTTCTGTCTCTCATTTCTTTTCATTCTGTTATAATCACCTTGATTACGTTCTTTATGTTATTTCCTTAAGTTAATTTCATTTTAATTAACTTGAAATAATCATTGTAAAAGCATTGTAAAAGTTAAGCATTTAAATACTGCAATTTAGTCTAGATCCTACACAGATCATTATGTGTTCCATTACCATTCCAAATTTTATCCTAAATATGCATCAAGCATCATTCAAATTGTGGCCAAGTTAGGAGTGGTTTGTGTTGTCTCCTATAGGGAGGATCTCCTCAACTCCAAGTTAAATGAGGTAAATGTTTCCAATATTTTTATTTACTGTTATGAAGGATGTATTTATAGTTGTAACCATCCTATAAGATACACAAATTAGATTTAAATATCTTTGATAGATACTCAAAGATCTTTTGGGTTAGCGTTCTTGGTGATAATGCATATACTTAGTTCTGGAAAAGATTTGAAAAGAGGAGGTTATTGTGTGAAGAAGATGCAAGGAATGGTATTAAAACCCAGGTAATATGGATTATTTTTTTTCAAATTTAAATTCATCTTTTCAATATTACAAAGAACCAATATACTTTTCAAGAAATATTTAGGTTGTTTTGGAGGAAGAAGCAACATCAAACAGATACAAAATCATCAATTGTCTTGCAGTTTGAAATGATTGGATATTTTAGGAATCAAGAACTTGAAGCATAATGGTTGAAATTTCTTGAGGACAATAAATTTTGGGAAGGGAGGACTTGTCATGTCCCTTTTTCTAAACTTTCTATAAATGACAACTTATAAAAATAGTAAGTCGACAATCCCAAAATAGCAAATCAAGATCAGTTGTTAGTTTGGGAAATAATAATAAATTTGATGATTTCATTGAGATTAGAATAATATTCAAACACCAATATATATTTAATTTAAATATATTCCCTCATTTTGGTAAATGAATATTTGGAATCTTCATATGGACTATTTGTTGGCTTTTAGTGGTAATTGGCAATTTTGGTAAAGTTGGAAACTCATGGGGGATTGTGGAAGTTAGGAGGCACTTGGAAAAGGGAAAGTTTATTTTCCTTGGTATTGGTATTTTGGCATTTAATTTGAGTTTCAAAATTGGTTTTGGCTCCAAGTTTTATTATTCTTGTTTGCATATTTGACAAAGCTTCGGCTTTTTTTTTCAGAGGCTGGTAAACCTATGAAGAACAATCTTTAGGGCTAATAAACCATGGAGATTTGAGGCTCAAGAGAATTGGTTCAAGGGTCTCTATGATAAATCTCATTTAGAGGTTGTATTGGAGCTCAAAGAATTTAGTTGTTTCAACATTTTCAGAGTTTATTTAGTTTGTTTTTGTGGAGCTTTTTGGAGTTTTCCTTGTTGCATGTTATTTCATGTCATTGTAGGAGTTGTGTTTCATCTATTTTAGAGGTTTAAATCATATTGGAGAAGTTGGATATTTCTAGTTTCATCTTAGGATTTTTTCAGGTGTGGTTTCAAGTGTGCTTCAGATGTAGTTTGTGTGTTTTTCAAGCATAGTTTTTCTATTTTATGTTGTGAAAAATTTGAGATAGTGTTACAGAAGTATGTTGTTGTTATAGAGTCTGTAATCAGTCCTATTTACTATTATTTTCATTTTATGAGCATATATTTTCAGTTGGGTGAAGTTGTGAGAATATCAGGTAGCATTATTTTGGTATAGTTTGGTGATATGTGTGAAGATAATTGGCATGTGAATCTAAAGTTTGGTTTGATTATGAAAATATAATTCTTAGAACTTTTGTATGTTGAAATATATCATAAAATTCAGTCCTCATTTTTCCATAAAGTTTCATTTGGTTTGGTGTTCTTTCAATGAAGTTTGGAGCAAATCAGGTAGTCTAGTTTCAACATAGTTTGTGGGTTTGTTGAGATTTTTGGAGAAAAGATTAAAATAATTTTTTGTTGTTGTAGATCAGATCTAAGACCTGATTATTTTTTGTTGAATATCAAAAAAATAATTTTAATGGTACTCCCTTGGAAGGTTCATGAATTTTGTGTCCTCTTTATGCAAGACTAGTTGAGCAGTATTGGTGATTTTGGGTGATATTGGCATAATATTTGCAAATCTAAATTCAGATTTGAATTTACTCATTTATTTTTGGTTGAGGACATTAGAAAAATTCATCATGAAAATCATGATAGTACCATAAGTGTCATTAATAATTCATTGGTTCATGATTGATCAATTCATATTGTTTCTAATACATTTAGCATTAAAGATCCAATGATTGTTGTATTTATGGAAATAAATATGAATATCTGTATGCTTTTATATCATTTTAATTTTATTTTTATAAACACATATATGATGATAGTTTTATAATGCATGCATTTAGAGACACTTTAATCATAATATGTGAACTATATTGAAGCACATTAGACCATTAGGGTCATGATAAAGGAAACCAATCAATAGTTGAATTAAGAAAATAATTGGTAAGAAAATTAAAACATATAGAGTGCATGGTAGTTGGAAAAGTGGTTGAGAAGGTGAAAAGGATGGTTTGCAACATCCCAAATTTGATTCAATTTTTTATGTCAAAATTACTTGGAAAAGTAAGAATGGGGAGTTCATTGCCTACATAATGTGGCATTTACCCTAGAAAACTATGTATTTTATGCTAGTAAATTTATCACAAGTGATGAACTAATTATTGGAAAACTAACAAACTCATCCTAATATAGGGTAGAGGTATACTTTGAGGAGTTTTCAAAGTTAGGTATGATTCATATGGTTATATTTTGTCTTTCCAATAACCATGAGAGGTTGAGAGGGGTCTGTATAATGCTTGTTCATGTTTGTGCAAGTGTTGGCTCTTTGAACTATTATCTCATCAAGTTGCATAACTTGATACTTTAGAGGAACATGGGAACTTTTCCAGGCTGTGGGTCACCTAAAAATAGAAAATAACCTCCAGAGAAGGTTGTATTCCTAGCTTGGATGTCACCTAAACTACTGATTTTAAAGGAAAAGGGAGAAGGAAAATAATAAAGTTGAAAATGGTAAAAACTACTTTTATGGTGATACACCTAACTAAACAAGACTATGAAATTCAGAAACTCAACACTTAACTACAATGAAAAAGTTATATATTGCATGATTAATTGTTGTATAACCTACATAAGTGTTTTACATAAGGGTCACAATGTTTAAACTCCTAGGAGGAATGATAATTTCATTGCTAGAAGCTATTTTCAATGTTTGACACAATCTGTAACCTGCAGTATCATACTCTTTCATAAAGGTGTTAAAACTGAGACAAAATTATCAAGG